>VUJU01000003.1:0-109849 GCA_009835225.1 Aphis craccivora
AACTGCGCAAGTCTGCCCTTGGTGGGTCTTGCTACAGTAAGATTATGTAGGCAAAAACGTCCAAACTGCGCAAGTCTGCCCTGGGTGGATCTTGCTACAGCAAGGTTCCCGTATAGTCAGTAGTTCCCAAACCGCGCAAGTCTGCCTTGGTAGGTCTTGCTACGGTAAGGTAGGACTGAACACTGACCGATTTTGTGCTCCGCACTGGTATTTATATAGGCGGCGGCGTTGTATGATCTCCGGAGCCGCGCGCGCTTGTCTTGCGATTGATTAATGCAGTCGTAGCCACGTCCACCGTGGCCTGTGATTCGCTAAAGTGCGCGAAGCCACGCCCACCGTGGCCTATGATTCGTTATAGCTCGAAGGCGCTTTCCGGTTCCGTCACAGAACACGGGACCGGCCGTTAGTCTATTATGGCACCGTAGCCAGCGTGCAAACCCGGGCTCCTCCGGCGCAGAGCGCGCGGGTTGCCGAACGCTTCGTCCTTGCTCACCGTGAGCCCTTATGCCGTTATTGTTGGTAATGAACGTTTATGACACAATACATAAATTCGGCCCCTTATAGTCGGCGGAAGGTTAGTAGCTCATCTGTACACCTCCCGACGTCAAACGTGCCCGTTGCAGCGTGCGACGATCGACCAGACAGAGTGCCGACCGACTGTATTCCGAATCTCATGCTGTTGTGCGACGTATTTTGGCCAACGGCCCCGTACAGAATAATACACATATATTATATTTAATGGAGAAATTAATATTACCGAAAGAATACGACTTCGCGTGGCGCGAAAAACTTTTTTTGTCGATTTACCTACAACACTGAGTTTAATCCTGTGCTAGAATATCTACTTACTTTATTATATTTACATTTAATTAATTAAGTATTACTTTATTGTGTAATTGTATAAGACGTAGGTATTTCACTATAAACGAATTATGATATCCACGAACTCCGTATACCAGGTACGAACGTATAGCTCAATTGGTCAGTTATCAGCTATTATTAATATAATTTATTAAAAAAAAAAAAACGTTAACATATAACATTAACATTTTTAACATTTGTAACTATGTAAGTTTAATTGATTTGACTGAATAAATGAATACAGTAGAAATCGTTTATAAAGACGTTCAAGGGACCAAGGAAAATAGGTCATAATAACCGTTTGTCGTTGTAACTAAAAAGAAGAAAAAAAAATTGTAACTCATTACATAATGTACAAAAAAAGTAAAAAAAAAAAAACATTTATTTATTTAAATTAATGAATTATATTTTATTTCAATAAAACCAAAAATAACCGTCATACAATTCGTTAAGTTATTATATAGACATATAATATTCGATACAAATTAGAACATACAATATAGAACTTTTGCAGGGACCTTCAATATAAGTTCATTACACCAAGTATGTCATTTCAACCGGTGTCATTATAAACGGTTTCTACTGTAAATAAAAAATTTTATTCAGGCAGGATTATTTGAAGATGTGAGATACTAGTTTCAAAGTTATTCATCTCACTTCGATACAGCTAGGATAGTGGCGGTGTACTGCAATACTGTGTTTTCAAAGCTGCAATGATAAATCGTACGTTTATACGTCATGATAATGGTTCTGAGATGAGTTTAGTTGAAAAAATGCATTAGCTGGCATATCTTCAAAAATGTCTGTTTGACGGTAGGCAAGGATATAATTGTTTTTCTGTACGTAATAATAACAGTGAAACCATAATAAGTCTTATAAAATGCGGTTCATGGATTAAAATTGAGAAGGATCATTTTCGACAACATTTAAATTTACATTTTACAATTTTTCGTTTTTTTTTTTAATGTTCTACTAAACGTTCGCTAAAGATTTGTCATCGTGATTTTCTAAGTTCCATGATCGTTTATGCGGTATAAGATTTTCTCAAACCCATTCAGACAAGCAAACACCGCGGCCCGTCTTATGGAAGCTTAGAGCGTCTTGCCGTCTTCCTTTCGCTAATTCGCTTCTGAATAAAATAATCATAACAATACGTATTTGACTCGTCGTCTTACTCTCTAAACGTTAGCGTCAATATGGCGATGGCGCGTGCGCCCAGTCGAGTAAAATAAAATTGTTTCAAACATAAAAAAAAAAAAAAAATGCATACAGAATGAATCGTTGGACGTTTGCAGTTATTTATAGACATCTGCTCCGTACCGGAGTTAAGTGATGTTTTTACATTTTACTCTTGTTACACACGGCGCGTGTACAGCGGTATTGCCGCAACGTAACATACAGCGTGCTCACAATATCCATAATTTTGTATGGTAAATATGGTTGTAGCTAACGACATCCTTTAGCATCCTATGATGTTTGTTTTTTATATTTATTTCGATTACTCCTCGTCGTCCGAAAAAAAAACCATGACTAATCAACATTTATGTATAAGGTATCTAGTTTTATTAGTTTCGTCTGGCTTATTGCAATGCAAACACTCTGTATTTACTTCACTGAACGAGTGTATATATAATATATATATATATATATATATATCAACATGTACAATGTACATAATACAAACTTATACACACACACACACACACACACACNACACATATATATATATATATATATACATAATACATAATATAATAGGTATACACTATACTGGCATGTATTAATATTGTTATATGACTACGACGGTGTCGACGACTAGTTGTGCTGGCTCGCAGTCACTCGGCGCTCGGCTTTTCGCGGTCCGTCCTCGTCGTCCGGCGGCTACTTTTTACAAACAGTACGTAATTAAAACATAATATACTATATTATTTTACAATAGTTTCATTCTCTATTCAGACGATACAACCATAATATTTAACGGACGTGGATTTCCTCTCGTGGTTATGTGATTTTAAGTTTTAACGTTTTTCTTATAATATTAAAATTGTCGCGTGCGACGATAACCGTATTTTAATAATACAATTTTTTTTTACTTTCTAAACCATATGCTATTCAGGTTCGAGGAGCGGTAAACTATTGCATAAAAGTAGTTGTCGGACGAAGGCGCAAAGGATAAGAATTATGAATACCAATGACAGTCAGGGTAACAACAACAGCAGCGGCAGTGGCGGCGGCGGTAGAAATAATAATTTCCAGAAGAACAAACGGATAACAGCAAATAACTCGTCAAATCCGAAAACTAAAAAACAATTGGAAAACGAGTTGAACCGCCAAAGGAGTTTTTTCGTCAACTGTGGCCCTCAAAATCCGTCCGCTACACGCCACAATAACACACATGAGGTACCCGAAGTGCTTATAATATACTTAATATTATATATTCCGAGCGAGCGATCCGAAAACGTTTTATAAAACTGTACTTAACTCGAGAAGATAATAATATGTAAAGATCTCTATATGTAATAAATAATAATATGATTATTTATTGATATCATTTGAATGCACTTCTCATTAATAGAATACTATCAATTTACTCTCTTGCACAATTTAATATATTATTATGTATTAATATTTATGTGTATAGGGATCAAACACAGTGCAGAATGTTTTGCAATTCGATTTTATAATATTGTTCATGTATAAATGCGAACAATTTATTATTATTTTATTAATATTTATCTTCTGTGTTGGTTAGGGAGGCTATCTAAATAGGAGTAATAGCAGTGTTTTAGGACAAAAGAAACCTACGCTTGCAATCTATCGTCCGCCGAGTATGTATAGACGTATAGTATAATATTAATGTTATATAGTGTATTATAATAATATATAATATATATAAATGTCTAATAAATTATATTTGTCGTACCAAGCGTACTGTAGCATTTCAGTACGAATTAATAAACGAGTTTTAAAATTTTATTTTGTGCCGCGTGACTTTAAATATGTATTTTGTTCTACCGTATTATGTAACGCCTATTATTATTGTTATGACTAACAAATTGATCCATTTAATTGGAACTTCTATTGTCGTGTTTGCTTCAATTTGACGTACTACGTTATGAATCATATTATAAAACTTTTGTTTTATTTAAATCACACTCACTAAATGTACTTATTATTTTACACTCGCAGTACAGACTATACAGACAGTGGCTAGTAGGTATGTAGATATTAATTATTGTAAACACTCACTCGCTATATAACAATGCAAACATAATTTATAGAGTGGTTGTTTTAAAGTTAAACTCTTATTATGTTAAGTACTAATTAATTTTTACATAGATATTTAAATAATTTAAATTTTTTTTTGGAATATCTGATGATACGCTTATAAACAACATTTTTAATGATTTTTCATAAATTATTCAATCATGATTTATGTATAATAATTGTATACTTTCAATTTAAATAGGAGACAACCATGAGTATTCTGTTAGATTTCTTCTTCAGATTATAATAAAATCTGAAATGTTGCATCTATAGTTTGTAAACAAGTTGTATTCATTTGTATTATAACGTTTTATAAGCTATTTTAACTTTATATAATAAAATTAATGATTTAGAATTATCAAAAATTACTCTTTGAAAAATAACACATATTTTAAACAAAAAATAGAATTTTCATCTCACATGAAATCATATATAGAAATTAATAACATAAAATTTAGAACAAATAATGCGATATGGGATTCATTAAAACTTTAGCGCTGTTTTGAATTTTATTTATGGTGTATGGAAATAATTCATTAGGCAAGCGTGCTTTATCACCGATTTTAGACTTCCGTGTTCACAAAACATTTTAGATAAAAAAAAAAGTTATGTTTATTAAAACAATCATTAACCAAAAACGAATATATAACATAAAAAAGTATATTTTTGGTATAACTAAATGCTATCAGAAAAAAATTACTGTAGAATTTTATTAGGTCTATTACAGGTATTTAATCACCTTTATGAAACTGAAATAAAATTGATTTACTTTCAAACATATTAATTATATGACAAATATTTTTACTACAACATAATAATTTATTCATGTTCACTCATTTATACTTTATTTATATAATAAGTATTTAGGACCTTAACCTTTGCTGCTTATTTACCTCATTTGTTTGGGTGTTCAGCATGAAGTCCATTTTATTAAATGCGTGAATTTGGCATGACGTAGGTGTTCGAGGTGACATAAATAATAACAGTGATAATGTGTATGTAGCCAACGGACCGCAGAAATCAAAAAATATTCAAGAAGCATCAGACATATCTGAAGACTGCAGTAAGCTGAACGTCCACGCCAAAGAGTTTTCCTTGGAACGTTCCAATACAGCTCCTCAATCAATTTCGAATGGTGCGAAACAGGAGTAAGTTTTGTTTTATGTAATAAAATTAATCTCCAAATAAGTACATAATATTATAATTTATAGTAGCTATATATACATACATGTTTATTGCTTATATTATATAGCTAACGAAAATTAGGTTGATATATATTTAAAATTATAATATTTTCGAAAATTGTAATTCATAATATATTTACTAAGCATAATTTTATCTTCGTTCCATAGGCGCAAATCGCAGGGGGGCTAAGGGGGCTTAGCCCCCCCAAATTTAATAGATACTAATAATAATCGTGGTTTAACATTAGTACCCGCGAACTTATAGTCAGGGCTTAAGCCCCCCCGCCAAATTGAACCAATTTGCGCCTATGCTTCGTTCCAAGTGTAAGTTAAGTACAAGTAAAGTTTTGATAAATGATAATTTTTAGTACTTTTATTTATTTATATTTTAAAATATTTATACTTTTTAAATATATATAACGAATATAAAATTACCTGAAATATTGATTATAATTATATACATTATACATATTATATTGGTTAATTATCTAGGCAGTACATAATTACTGGTACATTAGGTACATTATAACAGATCATAAACGATTTATTATTTTTCTAGACTGCAATATATTAGTATATCTGTACTACTGTGTTCATTAAATAAATGTTAATTAAATTAAATTGAAATTTGTCGATATTGACCTGATAAAATACTTCATATACATCTTGTAAGAGTTATAAGCATACTTATTCAGTACCTAACTATTAGAAATAATTTAATATTCAAACGAGCAATGAACGTGCAATAGATACTAATTATTATTATGATTTTACACTTATTATTTTTTCTATGACTGTTCAAAAAGTTTAATAAATACTTTAAATAATAATATTGTGATAATCTTTTCAGAGGAACTCGACTAAATGTTAATACGGTATTGTCAAGATCGAGGACATTTTATACAAACGATATTAAACCAAATAGCCAAAAGAAAAGTTACGATTATAAGAAAAATTTTGCATACAAGAATAATTGTCTACAAATGAAATACAATATACAACAAAAAGATATTCAGGTAATTATAAATGAATGAAATGGCTATTGATGTAGACTTTTTGAATAGTTATCACAAGAATGATGTGTGTAAATAATTTAAGAACAATTTTAGGGTCCAAAAGTGCAATTTAAAGAGTCTAAACAAAAATCAAAACCTATAATGAACGACCAACTAAATAAATGTGTTGCGGATCCAAAAAATGACTTCAGTCTCAGAAGATCAAAAACCTATAACGGTCCAGACAGTAAATACTATCATAATACTTCCGAAGAAACACGTACTTCGTGGAAATGTCAACCTTACGAATTTTCTGCCAAAGACTTAAATTGTTTTCCTGAAGACATAAATGATATGGCCAAACGTATTGTTCAAGGTACCTATACAATTAAACATATAATTTCTTTTCAATAATGTAAAACGCACCAATTTGATCTTAGAAGTTATTTACATTTTGAAATAATTTGAAATAATAATAATTATTATTCCATATAATATTATGTAAATATGTTTAGCCTTAATAATTCAAGTTTAGACATAGGACGTACACAAATATCATTAATTGTGTTTCCTATTGTAGACACGAAAAACTCGCCAACAAAAGACTTAATGCTTTTGGCATTGAAAATAATTGAACACGTGGTAAACAACCAAGATGCTACAAAGCCTTCGGTTAATTTATCCCTTTACATAATTGAGGTGATTTTTTTTTATAACGTCGTCCTGACAAGTATTAACAATTTTAATTAATTTTAAGAATTTAAAATTGTAATAGAGAGATACAAGAGACACTTACGTGAATATGATCATTAATACCATACAATTGTGGTTCGTAAAACGAGAGAAACTCTTACAACCACCCAGATTTTTTTTATACGCGACATTCGTACTTCAAATGTACAAAGGAGTGAGTAAAACTTAAAAAATTTAAAAACATTATTATCAATGTATAAAAAATTAACACACTCATTTGTCGCGTTTGCATACTATTTGCATATCCTCGAAATAATAAATTATTAATGTATATTAAAATATAATATAGTATGTACAATAATACAATATGTACATATATCACAATATGAAGTGTTTTACTATGTTTAACTTAGACTAGTTGAACATCAGTGGCGTTACGAGCCTATTTTTTTGGGGGCGGTTGCTCCAAACAATTTTAGGTGGGTAGGTAATATTGTTTGATCGTAACAATATTTTTGCATTTAACAATAATTTTAATGTATAAATATATATATCTATATATATGTTATAAATAATATAATGTATTATTTTTAATATTTATTATATAGGAATATCTACAGGGTCTTTATATGTGCGTGAGCGGGTAGCATCCATGTTTACCCTTGTAAAGAAAATGATCGTGACGCCAGTGTAACTTGGTAAGAGATTAAGTTTTCAGACACAAAATTTCACATCGATGATCTAATGTGATGCCTTATAAATATACATGCATAAAAGCGTGACGAATGACAATTTTTTTTTCTTATTCGGTCCATACCCACTTGTTGTCAGTTTTTTTAAAAAAAACTCCTTTTCGTATTTTTTAAAGTCTAAAATTCTTGTCATCATTTCACAAACGCACTATACACACAGAAAAAACGTCGTTATATCGTATAGAACAATAATAATATTGAATATCTCCGAATTAAATGTCAAAAAATACAAAATAAAGTTTTTTTGAAAACATCACTTAATGTATAATACTTGGTGAAGGATTAGGTTTTCAGCCATAAAATTTCTCATCAATGATCTAATGTGATGCCTTATTAATGTACATACATAAAAACGTGATAAATCACAATTTTTTCTTATTCGGTTCACAGCCACTTGTCGGTTTTTTTTGAAAAAAAACTACTTTTTTTGAATGTTTCTATGTGTAAAATTCATACTTCATGGGTTTTTATGGTTGGGTGGTGGGTTAGGTAACTTCAATGTTTGCTCTTCTGCAGAAAGTGTTCGTGACGCCACTGTTGAACTTTATTATTATTATTTATATAATAAGTATAACTTTTAATATTTTTATTGCTGACGTGATATGTTATAACTTATAATAATAGTTGAATTTATGTTAATATTTTTGTTGGTTTGTTTATTTTAATTAAAAAATGTTAGTCCAAAAAGCAAAATCACTTGATTTATAATTTTTACCTATTCCATCGTATTCGTTCATGATTGACAATTACCATTATATTAGGGGAAATATTTCCGAATTGATATTAATCAAGCTAATAAAAAATAATTATAATTATTTAATACAACACGCATGCTATCTTTTGACTTATTATCTGTAACTTATACAATAACTAAATTGATTTGGGTTTAATGTGTTTGTAGATGAAGCAAAATAAAGTGTTGTCAAACAGGATGGAAAAAGAAGTATATTCTCGAAAGCAAGCTTTACTAATGTTATTGTTTAAAATTTGTGAACACTGTTTAACGCCTAGCAAGGAAAAGAACACGATTGAAGAAGTAATAAAAAATTACACGATAAGATTTTCAAAATTGTATTTAACCAAATAATTGTTAATATCATTTAAATAAATAATAATAGGTAGTTAGTAATAATTAAATAAGTACCTAGTACTATAACTGATAAATAAGTAAAAAAAAAAAAACAGTAGTTTAAGTATTTAACAAAATTATAACATACTAGTCAAAGATATTTGTTAAAAAGATTTGAAAAATACTTGAGTATTTGTGAATATCGATTAAAATGAAATGATGAATTATTAACAAATACTAACTAGATAGTCATAGTTGCCTAATAAGATACTATTTAAATTTAATATTTTTAAATATTCAAGTAATTATTTATTATTTAGTAGGTATTATTAATATCAATGATGAATTATGAATAATGAACTGAATTTTATATTTATAATGAAATATAATACTTTTATAAATATATTTTTTTGATTTAATAAATTAAAATAGTGAAGTCGAACTACTATAGTTATGTTAAGTCAATGTTGATAACAGTTAATAATATATTTAAGTGTACGTGTATGAAATGACTACGAAGAAAATATTAACTTAACTCAGTTAAAAAAAGATTTTGCTAATTTATTTTTGATTTATTTTTGCTAATTTATCGCCAAGTTTACGTATCATGTTTGGTTACTGATTCCGTACATTTTAATTTTCTTATTGCACACTATCAGTCGTAGTAGATTAGGAAACTAAAATTTCGTGTCAACTAATTAATAATTATTAAGTCAAGCAATATTTATATTATGTTTATATAAATTAAAAAATAAGAATCGTATATATTATAGTGATTAAATCAGAATTATTAAGTGATAAGTTTTAACTAATATTATTATTTACCTATAGTCATATTGTGTAAACACTATTTCAGCTTAAAAACATTACTTTTTAAATAGCTGGGATTTGTTATGTTCTTACTAGGGAAAACAGCAGTTATAAAATTAATTAATTAACTAATTGGTTAAGTAAAAAGTTACTTTTAAACTTAGATTTTTGCACGTATTCAGTATTTAGTTCAAGATATGGAATAATTTAAAATGTTGTTCGTTTCAGATCGAATGCCTGTTTAACATCGTGAACGGCATTGGACGAGACCTGGAACAAGAGGTCCCCGACACATTGAAACAACTGTACGTATCCATTCGGGACGTGCTGTTGACTCGAGACTGTACAGCATCCGTGAAAAAGACCCTGCTGCATTTGATCGAATTGAGAGCGTCGCAGTGGTCACTTCCCCCTTCCACGGTACATTATTACAATTCGAAAACCAACATTTAGAGTCTTATATATTTTACCACCTATAACACGCGGTCAATATTATTGTTATTATTACAATATAATAAATAATAATATATAATATTTACAATTGTGATAGTTCTGGAAAATAACACTATGTCAACTATTTATTGTGTTTCTTCTACATCATTTATACACATTACATATTAAGCATATCAATATTTTTTATGAACCGGATTATTTTTTATTTAAATTAATATCATTTTACGAATCTTTTTTTTCATGACTAAGTATGCTACCATGTGACATGTTTTTTTTTTTTAAATTAACTATAATATAATAATATTCAATTAAAGATTTTGGGAATGGAAAAACGTATATAATAATAATATATTATCTATACCTTCTATGCATGTGGTAGGTATATTACACCGTAGTCATGAATATAATTTAGATTAATTAAAATGTGGATATCCAAATGTTTTTCGAACTACAATTTTTGTGCTTAACTTAAATATTATTTCATATAGTTGACAGTATAACAAATTTATGCGTTTGTTAATATTATGTTATTATGTATTGCGTATTATTTGAAAAGTTTTTAATAATTTTACACAAAACGGTGTTTTAAACTTTCTTTAGGAGAGAAAGATTTTTTTAGTTAATAGAACTGTACGTTAGTCGTATGCGTCTATTATTGTTACTTCATTCCTAGTCATATTATATATAAGATCGCGGTTTTTGTTATTTTTTTTTTTTTTTATACCATTTTTCTAACCGATTTTTTTTTTACGGAACTGTCTGTTTACATTTTAATAAAATGGGTATTCTTAACAACTACCTACCAAATTAAAAATTATACAGGATAATAAATATTTTTGTACAATATGGTATTGTCTATACATTTATTTATATTTTATAATGTTAAAATGTGAAATACATTGTTGTATAACATAAATAACTAATAAGCACATTTAACGCTTGTGAAACCGAGTACATTGTTATAAAAATACTTTAAATACCTATTGTATTAAAATAATTTAAGCGAAATTACAAATTATAAATTACAATAAATGTGTATTGAATAGTATTTTTTATTGTTGAACTTAATGCAATTTTTTATCGTTCCCATATTTGTAAATGGTGATTAATACGATAGTAAAATATTAAAACTGTAATTGGAAACAGAATAGCAAACTGTGTCAGTTTATTCGAAAATAAAAAATCTTAAATTTAAAGGTATTTTGCATGACCAGTTTTTTGAACTAAAAATATATATATTATTTTGTCAAATGTATTGCTGGAAAAACTGTCATGTCACGTAGAGTGAGTGAATAATGTCATTGAAATCATGCTGTATAAAAATTATAAGGTATAATAATAATAACTAATTAATATAATTAATATAATATTATATCAATAATAATAATATTCGTAATTCTTTTCAATTTAAGGATTCCTCGGTCATTTGATTAATGTTCTAATAATAATAAAAATTGGTTAGTTTTGCTATCAATATTAGTCGTTTTATATTATTTAGTCATACCTACATTGTCTAACTGAATTAGCTATTGTGAAAAATATTGATGAAGAAATTATATATTTGTGGGTAAAACTGAAATTATATAGACTATCAGACTGTTCGCGCTCAGCATTGTTTTTTATATAAAATGTATACATTGGTAAGGTTATTAAAAACCTAATAAATAAAACATCAATCGATTCATTATATTATTGAGTGTATTTTATTATATTAAACACATGAAAATATATAATAAAATATATATTAAATACATTTTAAACGTTTAAATAATTTAGACGTTTTACCGTGTTTGGAAAATATTTTGCCGTACAAAGTATTTGTCAACAATTATTATCATAATTTAAATTACTTAAAATATAAATAACTAATTACTAAATGATATAAATAAATATTTCATTAGGGTTATCGATTGATATGTGAACCTGTAAGGCTTACAATATTATATACAAACAATTGAAACCTTAACATCATAGTATTATAGTCGTCGAACGAGTGAGTAGATTCTACTGAAATATTGATTTGCACATAATATGGTATTTACAGTATAATAAAAAATAATAAATGGGTACTCTATGTTTTAATTTTTTGAATTTTGAATTTTCAACAATTTTTAGGAACTAAAATTATACGATTCGTTACGCATTTTTGTTTCATTCCACAATATAGTTGAGCTTTTAGACGAAATCAGAATTTCTAAGCCAATATTTACATACACGATAAATAAATAAACATACACGTATAATATTATGTATACGTTAGCATACGCGACTCAATACTTGTTTTGGTGTGAACTTCGTTTTAAAACTCATCATACACACATTATTACACGAATAATAATAATAATATAAAACTATGAACTAAATTTATGGATTTTATCTAATATCTTCTTTGGATAAGTCTAAGTCTTCTTCAACGATCGGGCTGTCGTCGGTCATCGCAGGCACGATTCTCTCTTCTATTAGCATTGCCCGTCCACTAGACTGTTGCGTTTGCTCATCCGGATGGTCGGTTCCGAACGTTAGCGGAATGTACCTCTTAGGACTTTCGTCCAGTTGAACGTTGACAACTTGTTCGGACGTTTTGTTGTCGTTGAACAAAAACCTGGAAACATATGCCCAATAACGATATTAAAGTCAGTCAGTTATTATTATTATTCTGTATGCATTATTAATCGTCATCTATATTAATATAAAATAATATTTGAGTGTGGGCGTGTATGAAAGTGATCTACAGTCAAAACTCAAGACTTTCCTAACTACGATACTAAATCATTATTTTTATAAACTCTATAAAAATTGAATTATAGTAAATCGTGTTGTTTTAAAATGTGATTAGAAATTGGGAATTTAGCGAACTTTCAGAGTTAGTTTCCCTAACTTGTTCATCATTAATATTATTAATTTATAATTTTCATTTAGTATAAAATAATATTTACCTTGGGAAGTTCTTGAGCGCACGTTGCGCACGTTCCTTAGTCGGCCACATGAACGGCGAGAATGCCATCCGTGCGTACCTCTCGGCTTGTTCTATCATGTTCATGAGTTTTTGCGGCAACAGGTGGACAATGAACGACCGTTCGGTAGTGGTAGCAGACGACGCGTTGCCAATGTTCTGGTGCATCGGTAACGAAGACGACGACGACAACGACGATGTCCCGTTTCCTGCACCACTGGTAATGGCGGCGGCGGAACTTCCGTCCGGCATCCGGTACATTCGGAACCGGCTCTTTGGCCTCAGTACGGGTTCGCGGATCTCACCGGCCGTACCGTTTCCGACGCCCACTTTACCACCATTTGTCTGCACCACCTCATCGTAAGGAAACTGATCTTCCGATTCCGTGGCGGGACTGACGGTCGGTGCACCGCCAACGGCGCCGCCGCCGCTACCGGCGGTGACCGTTTTATTTGCAGTAACCCGACCGCCGGCCCCGTTGGCCGAGAACCCGCGGCCCGACTGTTCGCGCCTGTCCGACGACGGGTCCAGGCTGTTACCGTGTGGCCCTGCCTCGATATCCACCAATGGCATCCACGGTACGTTCATGTACTCCTTGATGCCTACGCCCAGCGTAGCGCTCAGTCCTGCCGATCCTGCCGCGGCAGCCAGGTCACCAGGAGCGGTCAGATCTACGTCGCCGCCACCGCCGCCGGCCGACAGGTGCGCGGTGGACGTGTCGTTGATGTGCTGTTGACCGTACTCTTCCGATTGACCGCCGTGCATCAAGTCCGTCTTATCGCTGATGTCGCCGCCCTAGAAACGATCGGCAGTTTTGTGATGATAATCGTATACTATATAGGTGGATGGTATATTATCCGTTCAGTCGATGACTGGATGGCAGTCAGCAGACAACCGTTACGATTTAAAAAACGGTGTTCCGAAAATTATAATAATATACTGATAAAATAATAACATAATCTCTACTCTTTGTCATCTACAATTATAGTTTTCTGTCCACTGTTTTTTTTTTTTATATAAATCGTGACGGTTGCCGAGTGCTAAGACCAACTGTATGGTTAGGTTATATTATCATAGTATCATGACGTGTAAGATGACGGGTCGCAGTAAATCGCCGTCCCGTTCTTGATTGTTAACGTAAGTTGTGGACCGGCTATTTTATATTCGTACCTAAATATTACGATGACTACGGATGTTTTTAAAGAAATAGTGTTTTTTTTCGTTCCAATTATTTAGATTTAGCAGCAGCGGTATAATTGTTTTCAAATGTTTCGTTTAGCTATTTAGAATAAATTTATCTTGATTTAAATTTGCAGTATACACGTTATTGCATGTTATTAGTTTTTAAGGACATACTAACTTAAACTTGTTTTGATAATTTTAAAAAAAACTGCTAAACCCTACAGCCATCAGTAGGTAAATACAGGAAATTATATTATGTTGTGTTAAATACTACTACGTAACTATATCAAAAACTATTATTGTTAATATATTATCTGTTCAGCATTGTAGAGCTCCTACTAAACGTCAATATCTGGTGGGAGACAAATGATAATGATAATTTGACAAATCTTAAAACTCTAATAATAATAATTGTCTTCGTTTTCTTACGTTCATCTGTAGCATCAGTTCAGGCAGGTTGCAATCGCCCGGGTATAGAGGCAACACGACGGGCACTTCCGACTGCATAACCAGGCCTCTCTGGCAAACGGATTGACTGCACATAATTTAAAACAATGTTAAACCACGTGGAATCATAAATTATATTTTACTAAATTCTTTAGAGAAAAAAAAATCAAATTTTGATTGATATTGAATATTTTGAACTCAAAACTAACAAATAACTTTAAGACACTTATTATAGTCAAAGCGAGTTGACTATAGTCTACCACCTTGAAAATAATTGTATTGGGATACAATATATACGTTCGCTGCTTATAAAATATTTTTTTGTGGATTGACGTACTTATTAGTAAGAATTTGAGTTTAAAAATTACTTTTTATTACAATTATTTTTAACATATTCTTTAGAATATAGATAGATGTTATGTTGTTGTTTATTACCTATTTCCGTAACTGTCGGTAAGTATAAACTTGTCGATGCTCCACTTGGAAAGTCCATTCGACAGCCATCCTTTGTAAGCGGTGTACGTGATCTGAACTCGGTTAAAACCCTGTAACGCAGGATGTGGCACGATGATCTTCTTCATGGTCTCGCCAACCGACAGCGCCGCGTCGTCTTTGCTACGACAGTTACAATTTATAAGAAAATTATTACTCATCATCCGAAGTGTAAAAATATCGAAAGCATCAAAAGTATTCTTAGTAAGTGTATCTTGATAAAGCATTATACGTTTCACTCTTTCTTTTTTTTTTAAAAAAAAGGTTCTCGAAAACGGATACTACTAAAAAGAAGGGATAAGGTAAGACCTTAGATCATATACTAGTGAGGATGTTCAAAACCACTTATCGGGTATCACTGGGTATCAGTTGTCATAAGCTATCAGACTATTCTGGAAATATGAATTTATGTCACATACCTTGAAATTGCGAAGATGGTGAAAATAATGTTAGATAAAATCCGGTATAAGAGCCTATATACACATATTTAAACCTATAGTATAAGATCAATTTAATAAAAATTTATGAAATTTCCTAATGCGGTTTTGCCACTGATATTTTACGTATGCAATTTATGAAAATGTGTGAGGTTCACAGGTAGTAAATCATAAAACCAAACAAGTTATCATTTTTTTTCCTTTCTGGTATTTATTTATTTTTTAATTATTATTGCGTGCATAGAAGAAAATAACGCATGTATTATAGGTGTGATAATAAACAACATTTATTTATCAGACGTTAGTACTTACTTTGTGATGGTAAATGTTTCATTTATATCGAGTTGACCAAACAGAACGATTTGTATTTTGCCGTAGCTGACCACCGGCAACGCACTAGGAGAGTTGTAGATTTTGACTATGTATTGGTGTGCTATAATAATTGTGAGGAAATAAAAGAAAAGAAGTATTTCGATGAATAATTTAAACAATTAAATTCGTGATAGTTTATTATAATATGTCAGCGTTTTTAAAAAATCAAACAATTCAAAGTCAATGTTACTATCATATTCTTTAAACTTTAAAGAATCGTATTTTTCGTGCTATCAGTACTCAAAAATTGACTCCAGTCTAGAGTATTTGTGATCTCCCCAATCACCATTGCACTGTAGGCAGAGTAGGAACAGCTTAACTCGTCCCATTTTTCAAAAAATCTTTCGGGAACTTGTTTTCAATAAGTTTAGTGATGTATCATGTATGTATAAATAAATAAAATTATTAAATTAATTATTTTATCAAAACTGTATTTACAACCAACAAGAATTCTAAAAAATTACTAAATCAAATAATCTACAAATCATAAAATAATAAAAGAACCTTAACATCGGTATAGAATTATCACGTGATATTATGATTCAACATAATATTATACATTTTTAATATTAATATAAGCACACAAATAATATGTTTCGTAGCTTCCTACATATTATGTAAAAAATATATTTTTTTATATCTTCTATTTAAGTTGCAAGTTACAGTTTTTTCGCTATGAACAATCATTTATGGTTCATAATTTAATCAAACATGTTATTTTAAACATCGATTGGTATCTTAAGTATTTTTAGCTTTGTCTGTACAGCAAAATTGTTATAAAAAATATTCCGTTTTGTACAGGTTCCTTAGAAATTTTTATAAATTATAAGAATTTCAGGTCAGTAATTAAATGAGGACGATCGTTTCGCATATAAACATAAAAATAAGAAGACCTTCTAACTTTTGTACCGAAACCGAACTGGTTGGCGTACCCGCGTAGTACATTTCACCATTAAATCGAAATCATCATTAACCAAATATATCAAAATTAAGACGAACAGTTCGAGTTTTTTTAAACAGTCTTGGAGACAGTGCATAAAATACTCCCATATTGTTATTTCTTCTATTTTATGCGTTTAATATTCAAGCACATAATAATGTAGAAACTGTGAATTAAAAACAAACACTTTTTAACATAGCATTATGACATACTTATCTTTTATATAACAAATTTAAATCGACGACAGTTTTATAATCTCTCGCATTTCCATGTACAACCCGTCTGTTATGTTGTAGACGCGAGACTCGTTTAACGAACACTCGTCATTAGTGGCTGTCAGTAATTATTATATTATTATAACGCTCAAAGTCAACGCGTGATGCCGTCGCGGTTGTCGATAATACTGATGTTTAGCTCGGATCGTATCACGTCGAGATACGATTTCTTTAGTCATACTATGTTTATTATATTGATATATCGATCATTTTTTACCGATATACAATAACACGATTGGATATTTCTATATCAATATCTCAATCATATGTTATTATAATATTATATTAATCAATCACACGTCCTATACAACGATGCATACTTGACCTTATACACACACGATTCGTCTGTATTTGGCTGTGGCCCTAAAGCACGTATGGTTATTTCACCATAATATTATAATTACTATTGGTACGAAATTTCGGTGCTATTGTTGTTGCTATTGGTAAACGTAACGACCGTGGTTGTGGTATATTGGTAATGTATATCGTGGTGGTTGTCCAATTCGCAAAGGTGTGCAGGTTAATGGTAGGTAATAGTTAACAAACAATAAATTCAACTCTTAAGTTTAGAGTTAATATCGAAAAAGATACCACTTGAGCTTAGTTTAAAATAATTAATCTAATTTTTTAATTAGTATAATAATTATTACTATAATTGATAATTAACACTATGTGTATACATTAATGATATATATGTTCAAAATCATTAAAACCATCAGTTTTAAAATATTTTTAATATTAACTTGATGGATTATTTTTAAATCACCTAAAAAAGTCTAAGTTACACCAATAGTCAATTTAACTGCTAGTTAAGTTCTCGAGTGAATCAGAAAATGAACTAACTAGATAAGAATTAAAAAGTTAAAAAAGGTAATTAACTTTTAAGTTCCACTTACCTACATTTTTCATTAATTAATGCGCCCACCTTTGCCAATTTTACGGACGACCACGGGCCCCACAACCGACGATGATGAGATCGACATACACGCTCATCCCTCGATAACAAACTTCATAATGTAGATATATAATGATAGTAAATTTCGTACAACAACGTCGTACTATATTTACAATATTATTTTGTTATATATTTTTATAATATTTACCACAAAACGGTTCCTCGTCCCTGGTCAGCAAGTACATTTTCCCGCGACCCGGAGACTTGTCCGAGTGGTATCCCATATTTCCGCACTTGGACTTGTCCTTGCACGGGAAGCACTCGCCCTCCAGAAACTTCTCGTACGACTCGCATGGTACGGCCGGGAACGCGCAGCTTGGCGAAACGCTGTCCGTGAAAAACTTATACGCCCTCCGGTGATTGCACAGGCTCCTGCCGTACACTTCAGGCGCAGCTGAAACCAAACGAATGTCATATTAAATATACGGTCGAAACAACGAGATATTATGTTATGTGCCCGGTGGTGATGAAATTGATTGGCCATTGTCAATGAAACTGGCAGGCAGGCGATGTTGAGAAATTGATAATTTTATAACATTGACGGGCTCCTATTAATATTGGCTACTCAGTGTAAAAATTGTAGACTATAAAAATTGTAAATTATATATTATACGTGTAGATTTATATTAACAATGGTTATATTTCTTTACTTTTTAGGCAATGTTAATATTAGAATAACAATGTGCTATACACAGTTTTTACGCAACAGTCTAAAGCTCAGCATAAAAATAATATGTATAAGTATAATTTTTTCTTAAATAAAACAAATTATTATTTTATTCTTATGTAATACTACGAATGTTATATTAAAATGTATATGCAATATGTTATAGGTATGTATTGAGAAAACATACTAGTCATAAATATATTTATGACCAAATATTTATATAATTATATGTCATCGAGTTACCGAGCCCCTAGGAATGAGAAATCGTATTAGAAATATTATTATACAATAATTTAATGTTTTGGAACTTGCATCTATATTTTGTTTTATTAATTTTATTTTACGTCACGATAATTTACTATAGATTCGGTGGTCGATAAACACGGAACTAAATAATATTGGCTAAGGCTTATGTTGTATTAGTTGTGACATTTGTGCACACGACTTAAAATAATAACTGAAATCTGAAACGATAGGTATTAAAACGAAAGAGTTCATTGACAGCATACTTGGCACGGAACGCACCCATAAATATAATAATATATAGTTCGATTGGTTATGGGTGTATTTAATAAATGCGAGCAATATATAATTTAAATACTGTCGTAGAGAGATTTTGTCAAATAAACATTGCACAGTTTGGTTGTACTTATGCGTTATGCATTTTTGGTCCGATGATGAAATGTTGTGTTCGCGTATATACAATAATACGATAGTATAATATAATATTGCAATGCGTATAGGCATTAATATTTTTCAGGATCGTGACGATTCGATGCGTCGTGCCCGAATGCAGTCGATAATACTTATTCTATGTCAAATCGTTAGAGTTATTACTTATTAATATTTGGGACGAGTACAAAATATAACGGTTATGAACTCGTAACTGTGTTTATAAACAACTCCCATCAAACATTGCTTATTTGCATACAATCGGTTTTTGAATTCGACGAAAAAATACTTTCACAGTTTTAGTTAGGTAAAACCTATATATATATAGGTGCGATGGAGTCGGAACGCTATGATTTTGTTCAGTGACCAGAAAGATAGGAAGTGGTGTTTATAATATTTACAAAAATTGAGAGGATTTAAAACACGCGTAAGCATAGTATAACGGTACACGCGAAAACACCAAGCCACATCTATTCAATTGCGTGTGGTGATGGTGCACCGAGCTACATAGGTATACGTTAAGAATTATTATAATAAGCCGTCAAGTAAAACACATTAAGTCTACATAAAAAAACGCGTAAAAACGAGGTTTCAGCCGACCAGCTTGTTCTGAACCTACCTAATGTATTCCATATTATTATACGGGTCAGTGGGTTTTATGTCATAGATAAAATTATTTTTACAAATTCTCAATTATAGGACGTTTATGATATCATAAGATATTAATAAAATATTATATTAAGGTAATAGAATGTCTGTGCATAATACGTTTCTGGAGTTTTTTATTATGTGTAATTTTTTTTTACTAATAGCAAAATTATAATAATGACTATAACATGTCTATATATAAAAAAATAATATAAAAATCAATTGCACGTTATAATAAAAATGATTATCGAGTTAATATCATAGATACCTGTTTCACCTACAGTAGCGTTATATGCAATGATATTATAAATATTTTATTATGTTATATTTTTGCTCAGTACGAAAACAAGTAAATCTTAAATCGAACAATTTAAAATACGTTCGAAAAATATTTCGTGGAGATTGGTGGTTGTGCACATATATTTTCACGAGATTCTGCAAGATTTGAACAGTGAGCCCTACCTGCAGCCATTAACTGCGTATAATATATTATTACAAAATATAAAAGGTAGGTTATACCAATAAGGTGAACCGGTTAACAGTCAACCCCAATACGGTCCAAAATGTATAACCGCAGAAATGGTTTTTTTTTTAATGTTTCTTTTTCTGGAATGCAACCCGTTTAGGTATATATCTATATATTATTTCAGTAATATTGGATTATACTCGTGCCATTTGCGCACTAATGCATTTTTTTTTATAAAATGCATTAAATAGTAATATAACTGAATGACTGGTTTTCACAAAATATATTTCTTATGAATTATGATGCAAGCAAAATTTATTATTATATTTATTTATTATCTATATAAATTAATAACACGCTGTAGTATACAATCAATTGTTTTAACTATTAAGTTTTATTAATAAACAACGTAAAATGTTTAAAAATAAAATATATTATGTATAAACGTTATATTTTTGCAACACAAAACGCGTATATTGCAAAAGTCTTCACCCGAACAATATTCCAATATAATAATAAAAAAGAAAAAAATCATTTTTCACTTGTCTTGTCTAAAAAAATAAAAATAAAACGAATCTTAAAATGATAGTATCTATTAAAATATGTTTGTATTGAACATTAAAGTGATGAGTTTCTAGACAGACAGTGAGGTATGCATTTATGTATAAAGGTGTGCTGTCGGATTGTCTATCATAAAATAAGAGCTAAGGAAAACATTGTAAACACAATACCCATAAATACGGATTATTCGTCATCGCAATGGAATTTAGACTAAAACCGAAAAAAAAAACTTATTGTTAAACATGGTATCTATAAGATGACGTAAAATGTATTTCGATATTTAAATTTAACGCAAAATAAATCTGAAATAACCCATTAATAAAATGCATTTATTATGTTTAACTTCGACTTTAAAAGAAGATAATATTTTAGTCTAGTACATTTTATATTTATATTTGAAAATAGTAGTTACACGATGGTAATCATAACAAAAACGGTTTTTTTTTAAATATTTTTTTGTCCATAGTAATAACTGAATACCTAGTTATTATCTATATATTATATACACTCGATAATGCAATCGTACATGCCATTCTCGTCATATTTTTATAAGTTAGACAGTCGTCTATACTATATTAGAAATCATGTCACAAAAATAATTACTCACACCAAATGATGTCGGTGACGGCGCCCACGAACAAGTTTGAGCATCCCTTCTGCATGCGACCGCCGTTCGGATAGTAGTCCACGTGGCCCATGGGCTGCCAAGCGCCCAGGCCTCCCAGTATGAGGTTTTCGCCATTGGAGTGGATCACGTCCACAAACTTGGCGTCCGTCGAGTCCAGCCGAGTCTTGGGGTCCTGGTTCTCGAACAACGGTCCGGCCGGATCCAGGCCCGTGATCCTACTCAGGTTCTTCAGCTCAGCGCCGGCATAACCGGCCGCATGTGCGCCCAGGCTGAAGCCAATCAGGTGCACGTTCTCTATCGGAAGGTTCGCCTTGGACGCCAGACCGGAGATCAACATGGCCACCTGTTTGCCGACCAGCCGGGTATTGGCCGCAGCTCGCACGTAGTTGGGTATGATCGCCCCGGCCTCCCAGTCAACGCAGATGACGTTACAGTCGACCTGTGGCACAGACGCAACGGTACGATCAGAAATAAATTTGTGGTAATTTTATATCATGCCTTATTATAATATAGAATCTAGCATCCCCCCCTGACCCTAAAACGATTGGAAAATTATTATAATATTTTAAATTAACGAATCTTTCATTCCCTGACTATGTGGTATGTTAGCTCTGTTGTTGTAATTATTCTACCTAATCTATAACAGATTCAAATCAAATACATTTAGCAGGTATATAAGTTAAGAGTTGATTTTTTCTCTCATGTATCCATAAGGAATTTAGTAGACGCTTTTATGTACTGCGTTCCCATATCATAGTGTTTCATTTTAATCTCATAGTCTTGGACTTAAATTTTATCTCACGTTAAGTTCAAAGTTTTTTTTGTGGGTTTAATAGTAATAATAACTATAATTTGTGAATCTCGATGGCCTTGTATGCCTACCGGTTTATGAGCTCGCGCTCGCGCATTTAATATTGATGTCGTCAGTTTACCAATGATAAAATATCGTGACGTACACGGAAACACGCGGAAGTAGCTTCTTCCAAGTTCCAGTGTACAGCCGTCACTGGGTCAACGAAGCCAAGCGCAGTGTCGATATATATAATTATAATATACTATCATAGTGTCGCGGGGTCATCGGCGCGAGCGCTTAATTGGCACGTCCACGAACAAAAAAACCGCATTCGCCGCAATGTTTTACGAGGATGTCTTTCGTCTGTGCGGATTAATCCGATGCAAGCGATCGAGACCGATGCTCCACGTTTGTGAACCGGGTCGGTCGTAAAATTATTATTATCGAACATAATAATTACTATCATCGCGTTATCATACGAACGTAGCGCTGCAAAAATAATTGTTCGCGTGCTCAGACCGCGCCATCGAAATTACACGATGATATAGTAATAATAATTATATTGTTATAGTGATAAATGATAATAATAACATTTCAAACGGTTTTTTTCTTTTACCAATATGCGACGGACCATTGAGTGCCGTAATTATTGTCATTACTATTTGCACACGGTACATCGAACGGTGAACGTTATTGTGTATTCTCCATAGTTAGTCACTATCTACCCTCATTTCAATGTTTATAAAGCATTTCATCGATGGCCGCGATAATATTTTTTTTTATTTTTTTTATCTCCGTTAAGTACGTCATTATTTTATTATTGTTTTTTTTTTTTAATTTAAGGGTAATGTGTACATATAATTTACGTTATTTTAAAATTGTAGAGTTTAAAAAACAGTTTACGTTATTTATCAATAAAATGATCATAATGAACGATAATCTTTCAAAAACTATAAAAATTATTGAAAAGGTATAACTATCGACATTCTATAACATATTTTTTTTACCTATATCATATTAAATAGTACTTTTTTTTGTTTCCTTAGGTGATTATTAAAAAAAAAAATACATTCTAAAAAATGTTCACAATTTATATTTATATTTTATTATTCCTATTTTTTCAAGCCTAGTAGGTGATTAGAAAACAAAAATCGTGGTAAAAAAGTTAATAATTGTGCTTGAATATCAATAAATATATACGATATTCGATTAAATAACATTTTTTGTTTGGCACGTGAAGTGCTATTGCGACTTCCGACAGTGTCGTTGAAGCGTGGCGTTAAAATCGTAGCAATTTTCGATTAGGTATTTCGTGTTTGCACTGCTCAACTACTAATTCCTACTAATATTATTAATCTGGCGGCGAACCTATACTCTGGTCAAAACGTGTCCAAGATGCACCTTATGTCTCGAAAACTTACTTATGAAAGTTATCATATATTAATGCAATATAATTCATAAAGCACATGTTTACCCTTTTCTCCCTCAACAATTCTGCAGCTATACAAATTCTGATTTTTTTTTTTTACATTATTATGTATACTTAAAAATTCTCGTGATTTTTGGTTTGAAAATATTGATGTTACTTAATTTACAATTCGAACAAGTAGTTTCTCAGTTACTAAAATTGTTATACCAAGAAAAAAATAATTTAGATGTATTTATATGTAGGTATGTACAAGTTAATAAAAATCGAATACTACTTGTTCGATTTTTTTTTATGATAACATTTTCAGAAAAACTATTGCACAACTAGTTTTATTTTCAGGTAAAAAGGAGATGATTTCATTTTAAATCAAAGTTTGAATCGCCACAGAAAACATGACATAACTAAGGTATTACAATACATTTTAATCATCTAAAAATATTGTTTTTAAGAATAATATTTAAAATTTCTTAAAATGACTATATGAAGAAAAAAAGAGAAGAGCGTACTCGGTGAATCACCCTATAACAACTACACAGGAAGTAATAATGTGGTGTTATCTAATCCTGTTGCTAAAACTAGTGTAGCTGAGTGGTGTGGTAACTACACACTACACAGAACATCATAAGCATAATATGAATGATTCGACGACGAAGTTGTATTCTTAAACTGTTACTCATCAGTATCCATCATATTATTATATTAACAGGGCGTGCATAAAAAATCGAGTTACTCTATGTCTTTTTAAAATTTACATGTGCACCATATACGCGTGTGCAGTGTTTGGAAAGAACACGTCACGGCGTTCGCGTTCATATTTTGCTAACGAAATATGTGAACTATTTTTTACGTCAGTATGCACGAAATTCATATTTTTTAAAGCACTTGAATGATTTTTAGTTCATTCAAATAATGTATTTTATATTATTATTATTAACACTAACACATAATATATAACACTATTTATAGGTATCGTATTAAAATTGTAGACTTTCCGCTTGAAATATGTATATCAATCAATACTTTTTGAAATTGTCTTTAATTTATTTTCTATTTATTGGTCTTTACACAGAATCAAGCTACAATTATATTCGTATTCGTTTTATTTTCGAAAAAAGAATAGTGTTATCCTACATATAGGTATGATTACATAGGTTTTCTATAATAAAAGTAGTAAGTAATAATACGTCGAATTGAACCATCGTTTGCTCTCACGCGATTTCATCCCGTCAATAGATAAGTACTATTAATTGTTAAGAAAACACAAAATGTAATAATAATAACAATAATAAATGAATAAAAAACTATCCAATCTTTATTAGGTACATATAGGTACCTAGTATATACAATAGAAAAGTCATTTTCCGTTATAAAAATATGTAAGCCAAATACAGCACACCATATTTATTTTTCTATATAACATCAATACATTCACGCGTGATGTATTCCTATAAAACTGTTACTCTGATTGTACAGACAGATATACACAAGTCGATTAATTCGTTCAAAATATTAAATTTCTAACCTAACCTTAAGATAGTTATAAAATGAGAGCACATGCATTTATTGTGACGAATATAATAAGGACCCGAAAAATTGTCAACCGTCATGTGTAGATAGTACTCACCACGTCCATTAACGCGGATCTCATCTCGTATACCCACACGTTAGAACAGGAGCTACCGAATCCGTGTACTATGACTTTTGTGGGTGCGGACACGTTGAAAGCTTTTCCGGCCCAGTGCCAGATAGAAGTCATATTTGTAAACGCTACGTCGAACAATGGTGTGTCCCGTCGGCTCCTCCGCGAGCTATACAATAAAAATCTCGTATTTACCTGAAAAATATAAAACGAAAATTTATCAAAATATTATTCATAAATTTCGGAAAAAATTAGTAATATTTCAATAACCATATGAACAAGATATTACCTCGTCTGGACGATTTGGTACCATTCCGATGTAACCATAAGGGCCGGAAGTGTCGAAGCAACCCACTTCCGGATAGCATGCATTAGTTTCTGCCCTTTTTTGTCTGTCAATAAAAACGATTAAAATTAAAATCATAACTACTTAGTAGTGTTAGTTTGATTGATCACTTTATGTAGATTTATATCGAATTAAATAAGAGTATATAGATTCAATATAATAACTATATATAGACAATTTTTTAATTTCGAATTTGAATTAAATATACATTTTATTTTTATATTAAGATGCCTGTCCTTGAATACTGATAAGTCGACATATGTGTATATTGTATACAATATGCATATTTTATCAAAAAAAAAAAAAAAAAAAATTGATGATTTTAGGATACTTATTATGAGAGTTATATAACATGTTGTTTGTAAAGTAAGCCCACTTTTTTAAGTCCTATAACTCAAAGTTGCATAATTATTTTAAAACCAAGTAGGAAATAATATATGTTTTTGATTTCCTCGTTTTTTACCACTATTTTTTTTTTATTTTGAGGAATCAACTGCATGGTTAAAGGAAGTGATTAATTACAATTAAATTGTATTTAAATTACGTTTATTTATTTATATTTTATTCATTAATTTACTTTGATTTATTCACCTACTTAAATTAGTTAACGGAATTGAGTTTCGTTATTGAAATTCGTTAAAATACTTTTATATTTTTCAATTATACAAGCAAAGCATGTAAAACAGTATCATTTTTTTTTTTTTTTTTTTTTTTTAATGCCATTGAACGTTCAACTTTATATTATATATATATAATATATATATTAATAAACTGTTAATTTTATTTGGATTAATTGATTGTGCCTAATGAATTATAAAATATTCGATATGAAAACAAAAAATAGAAAGTTTATACGTTTTAATTTAATTTAAGCCAAATCAATTATGTGAAGGATTTTTAGTAATTAAGTATGTCTATTAGTACATCTTTGGCGGTACTCATTAGTTATTACCAAATAGCATGTAAACATTTCAAATAATTGAACATAATAATATTGTCAACACTAAATAAATATAAAATATTTATAATAAACAACTAGAAATTATGAATTAATATTAAATGATAATATTCTGTATTATTATTGTAATTTAATTCAGTTAACTGTAAAACCATACTATTATTATATTAAAAAGTTACAAAAAAAAAAAAATCCTCATTAATCATAATACTGTTATATATTTGTAATAGAAAATAATAATAATTTATAGTATCCCAACAATAATTTTAACAAACAAAAACACATTTGGTTAAATTTTCCAATATAAACTGATTTTGTGAAGTAAAATAACAGAAATATTATATCAAAATTTTGATTGTAGTTTCTATATATTCTACCTATTTAACTAATATCAAAATTGTAAACGGTTATTTTTTATGTACAAATCCATATGCACGATCCACCACCATGTAAGTATCTCAAAATTGGACGAAAGTATACAAACTATACGTCTAAAGAGTGTTAATTATTTTTTTTTGATATACCTAATATTATTTAGATTTTTCTAACCCGTTGATGAGCGTGTACGTTAGGTATTATATGACAAGTATGACGCATAATATCGATCATCTTTGGAATATTCCAAAATCATCGTTAAGATTTTACCCGTTTTTAAACCGCACCAAAAATGTTTTTATTCAAATCAAAAAGAAATAAAAAAAAATTAAAATCACGTAATGATTTCGAAGAAAATTAAATTAATTTAACACGCCTCTTTATTTGGAACTTCTTTAACCTTCGGGTCTAGAACCAGAGTCACGTCGTAATAAACGTAAAATACACCCCTTAAGAAGGAAAAAAACGCCTGTTCACGTCTATATAATTGATGATAGATTGATTCAACACCATAACGGTACAATATGATTCCAAGTACGGTGATTCTGACGTATATCATCATAACGTCGGACTATGCGGAGTCGCAGGTGTGAGCGCAACGTTCTTTAGTATAATATTATGTACACTAACAGCCGCATTCCCAGCCCCAACGGTGAATTCTATTATTCGGAGGCCGAACCTCCGTCTGAATACGTTTTCAATTAATGTTTTCCGACTGACCGGCGGTGGGCGTACTTATGTGCGTGCGATCCATATGGATCTTATTGTAAGACCGACCTAGTCACAAATTATTATATAAATATAAGTAGGCACATATAATAAGTATCTAGTACCTAATATTCTTAATATAGTATACTTCCATTCTCATTTACGTATATTTTGTACATCATATTATTATACTATTATATGATTTATTACTTTGTTAATCTTCAATATTGTACTTTTAAATTATAAGTTTATATAGGTCCAATGCGCATACTATTTTCTAATATTACAATATTGATTTTACCTATTAATTAATCTATTAATTACTATAGCAGCACTATTCAGACAAAAACCGTCGAGAAACTTTAACTATACCTAACTTAAAACTGTCGATGTATACGATTTAAATAAAAATGTTCTAGCTTATAACATCAGAAGATGAATTGTACGAAATATTATCACAAACGGCCTTATATTGGATTATGGAATTTCGTACACTTAACAGGAATGGATATATTTTCTATAGACCGTATGGTTGATAATTCAACGAAACCGTTTACATTATAAAATTAGTAGCAGTGGGTTATATTTTATATTACATGCCACTAAAATCTTAACGTCATAAACGGTATACAGTTACAAGCTGCGTTAAGCTATTACATTTTCGGGATACGGTATTCTCCTTTAAACGGAGGATTTAATGTTTTTCATTCAGTTCGGCACCTAATCGGAACAAATAATATAGATACGAGGTCATAATATGTATGATATATAATATAGGTAATAATATATAATACGAATAGTGCGTATAATATAATATTATGACCGTTACAACTGTCGTATTTAATAACGTTCTCGTCGTAATATCACAATTGCAGCAGTATCATGTATAGGTAGGTAGAGAGGCACCTGCAGCCAACTTTTATCACACATCGTTTTAGTACACGAATATTAGCTCATCCGTGCATTATAATTATTAGTATTATTATTATTAATTTACGACTTTCTCGATTTTTATGAAATCAAGCAATATCAATTTTGACCGAGTTTCGGCGATCCGGATGGCGTACGCGTATAACATATTATTAAAACGCACTATTGCACTAGGGGGGTTTTTTTTTAGCACCTTTTCGACGAGTTCTTTCGCTGTTTCCATTCTTCCATTGACTGCACAACGGATTTGTAGATCTGTAGGTCCGATGCCTCGTCGGCAGCTTCCAGCTCGGCGTTCGCCCATCTCGTACCGGCGCTCTTCACCTGTCCGTTCACTGTAACAAACAAAAAAAAAAAAACCGATTAATAATCATCAAGTCGGACAACTCTCCCACGTTCCGATCACACTCGATCGTACATCATCATCGTAATATTATAAACGCTCTACCCGCAGCCGCTTATAAAATTATTATTGTCATATTATACGAGCAAGTACGATTATTCATCGGACGTATTATAATAATATTATCATCGTTCGCGCGTCATCGACTGCATCGGGTTGCGCGCATCGATGAACTCGTCGCTATTGCAGAGACGACGACCAGTCGGTTAGCACAATACAATTCAGACGCCTATAGGTTACCTATATAATAATATAATATCATAATGCGTGTTATAGTATGTACGGTTCGTATATAGTTTAGCGATTCATTATGCCACATTTCCCCCCTCCCCAGTTTTCACCGATCCATCACCGTCATCGCCCACGATTTTGCCACTAACCGAAAAGCAACAACAATAACAATAATGTATATATCATTATCTCTTTATACGTAGATATGTCTCGGTCTGGATTATGTTTTTCACGGTCGATATAACACGGGCGCGATGCGTATAATACACTCCCATCGTATTATCGTATTATAGGTAATATAACATTTGACCGCGGAATATAGGAATTACTTTAAATTTATTGCTATGCTCTGTACGCGTTTTTTTATAGGTCATCGAAACTTTACCGAGCGAACGTCCTCGCACGTCGATCGTGATTCGTATAATATTATAATGCGAGTGCAACGTTTGAGTGTAACCCGGTGACAATAATATTATATTGCGTACAACTGCTTAAACTTTTCTGGCCAAAAGACGCTGTCTTATATAATTAAGTCACTCATTTCCTCATAAGAATATAAGTAAATTGTCAAAAACCAAGAAGTTATAAGTGACTTTAAAATAAAAACTATATATAATTGTTATTGAATGATCGAAACAATGATTGTGAGATGGCATTTATTGGTTATCACTTATTTTAAACGTAATGTAAACAAAACCTTTTAGTTTCAACAGTTAAGTATAGATGTTAGAAGACGCTGTTTAGATCATTATTAAATAATACGTTTGCGAATCGTATAATGATTTAAAACCTTTCAGTTCTGAATAATAATAATATAAGTGGATCTATATGGTTGTTTGTGAGATTGAATTATTGAATATTTATAACTAAACATAATATAATATGCATACATGATATATACATCATACATGAATTAATTTTGATCGTTATGTTTGAGATTCGGCCAGACATGCTAGACGACCACGGTCCGCGTGAGGTCATGGTATAAAATCGTGGTCGTCCTCAAATCACACGACGGCGGGGATACTTGTCGGAAATCCGGGATCAGTACAAATAGAAAATTTCGATAAGCGATTAGTCTAAATATATGTATATATATTATTAATTCACGTATAACTGTAAAGTAAAAAGAAATCACCAATATAATATTATTAATATATTATAACCTATATATATGTGGTATATGCATAAAATACGATCGTGATTACGATGACATTCAAACGAGAAGCATAATATATTTTTTTTATAAATATTTTTGTCTTTGTAGAAATAAGTTAAGTTTTATTTCAATATTTAAGATTATGAAAAATATATTTAACACGACCGTCTAATGGTAGGATTTTTAAATTCAATTAATTTATATTTATCCTTAAATTAAATTCATTTACGATTCACGATGGGTACATTATTGTTTTAATTGAATAAAGTGCATTTTGTCAACTGAAAAAAAAATCAAAATTTATCTTAGGTTTTAATCTAGCGTGTAGAATTTGATTAAATAAGAGTTGACTCATTTCAATAATTTTATTACTAACATTAGTCTATTAAAACCATTTCACTCTAGTCTTCACAAAATTAAGTATTGATTTTTATTCATCATTTTTAATTAAATATGAAAACAGAACATCGTGATATCAAATAGTTACAAATTTTCAAAACTTTTTTTTTAGAACCGAACATAGAATGAAAACAATGAGTACAATTGAAGGCTGATTTGATAGTTATCTGTCGATTACTTACTTATTTACATCTAAGCCACACCATCATGATTAAACAAAAAATGTTTACTGGTTCAGGTTATAATAATAAAACAGAAAGCTTAAAAACCTTCTATTTTACATGAAACGTTTCCTGTGCATGGGTAGAGGGTACTTTAAATTATCATTTCTAATTCTGAGCTCTATAATTATAACTTTCTGAATATTTATGAAAATTATGGGATACAACGTAAATATACATAATAATGCTGTACTTTTCCCTAATTTGTATTGTGATTTAAAAGAATAATATGATATATAATAGACTTGATATATTAGCATGATTTTTTTTTATCAAATTTAGGAGAGAATTTTAAGTATAAAAATCGGACCGGATGTACAGTTGTAATAATAATTAGGCGTTAGAAGCTCGTCTCATTTGGTTCAGTTTATCACCAGATGTTAATTTCTTTTTATTTTTGATTTTAAACTTATGAAAAATGTATTTGAAAAATATCAAAAATGTGTTATTAAAACAAACGTGTTTGGTATTAATATTCAGTATTTGTTCACTTTTACAGCCTTGTAAAGTGTTTTCCAATGAAGAAAACACATAATATTATAAAACCTATATAGCTTTATTCGACCGTTCTGCTGGTAGCCGTAAAGCAGAAAATCTAAAAGTATGTTTTGACGATTAATTATTGATTTATGTTAAGGCCAATGTGGAAAGTAAATAATATGATAGGTTGTATATTTCTAATTACATTATATATTTCATGTGCAATTATTATTATTTTAATAATGACATACATTTCAAACTACTATATTTTATTAATTACATACATATAAATATTCTTCAAATTATATAATGTTATGTAATGCTTACTAAAATGTTTACTGGTTAAAAATAAATAATAATTTTAGTATGAATGTCGAAGATCGAGATTTTATTTAGCAACAACCAAAGCAATCTTATCATTTCATGTTTAGATTTGGAAATTTCAAAATACTACTTTTAGTTATAAAGGTGTATAATACTGTATGCGAATTTCCGTGCTCTAATTTTAACCATAAGAATACGTTTAACAAAATGAATATTTTAAACTCATATTTCCAGTTCGACCAACGCAATTGAAATTGACGTATAATAAACCTGAAGTACCAAATTATTAGGTAATTTATATAACTGTTTTAGTAGTGCTTCGCTTCTTATAAATTATAAGTAAATTTGTCTCCAGGAGCGCAGTAAAAAATTGTAATATGGGAGGTGTATCTTCAATCTTGCGATATCGGATTGACCGAGATTAAAACACTGCGGGTAATCAAGTGGAAGATGTCACATTGCGATAAATACAGATCGAAAGCATATTTTCATGTCTTGTCAAGTGTAATGCTGAAATGAAATCGATCTCAATTCGTCGTAAACAGAATGACAAAGAACAAAATAAATAGTTTCATTTTCTAATTTTTCTATCGTGCCGACTTTTGATCTCCTTTCTGAATCGAATTATGCAATGTATGTTGTATGGCTACCTTACACGTCCATTCGATCGTAAAATAATATTCGCAGACAACATCGTCGTCGATTTTAAGTTACGCTCACTTTCAATTTATCATTGTTTTGAATCGAATGTAGTGTGATTATTATGCTTTGTTCATTCCACGAGTAAAAAATAGTTCATCACAATATTATAAATAATAAATAATTATATAAAATATGTTTCTAGTTCGGCATTTAATGTATAATATTTACCTGTGATTTATGAAATCGATGGAAAAACCTGTATAATAAGTAACTAATCGTTGTTTTTGTAAAAATAATAAAATATGATATTAATATTATTACGTTATTACGTACGCATAGACTAATTGATTTAAACGAATGACGAAACGTCAAATAGAAAAAAATACCAATTTACGTTGGCATTATCATTAGATACCTAATAAGTATAATTTTCACGTTTTAAAGAATGGGCACAAGCCACGAGTTTTTAATGTATCCAATATTTATATCCATGATAGATACTTCTATAACGTACTTATACTTATATAGGTATTACAAATAACAATATAATTATCATCAAAGTATTCAAATGAAAAATAATATGTTAATATATATATTAACACCGTTGAGATAAAAACGATACCATTATAATTATATTTAGACGTGTTACCTTTTCACTGCGTATAATATATTAATTTTAAATGGAAAAAAAAAACAAGATTCTATAAAGCAGTATATAGTAAATACATATAGGTAGTGTGCACATAATATTAAATACCATATTATGTTTATATATTTAAACGTTAAATCGATTAAGTTCATATTGTCAATTAACTGTTAAAAATGCATTATGAATATTATTCTATTTTATACGATATTATCCTCAGTTATTGGGACCCTGACTGCAGTCACCTGCCACCTGCCAACAGCTAGAAGACCTAACTATCTTAAGTTTTGTTTACGATATAATATAGGTTATCTTGTCGATGATAACTAAATCACAGTTAATTAATTTTTAGTCATATTTACAGTGGTGATCGTTTATTTATCACATTACATATTATGTATATCAACGAATACACCAGCGACCAAAAATATTTTATCTACTCGTTTTAACCATTTAGAACAATAAAAATAATGGACAAATGGACTGCTCAACTTTCAAGACATTTTTTTTTGGACAATGGCGACAGAGAAAGTCGACCCGACGAATGTGCATTATACACAATACTATAATATATGTACCTACAGTGAGTAATATTATATTGTAGGTACTGTCTAAAAGATAAGCTATGTTATTTATTCAATTTTGGATAGATTGGTCTCCGTGATATTTATAATGTGCATAAAACAATTTGTTATTATGTATAAAAATAACTATGCACACAAAGACTGAAGTGGTTTAACACTCAATACTACTTAAATAAAAAAAAAAAAAATTGTCTCCTCACCTTTTTAATACTATAAAGTATAAATACCTAGGTGCCTATTTTATAAAATAACACCAAAGACAGTTTGACTTATTTAGTGACCTTTAAAAAACACTTTTTCACAACGATTAATTGTTTTTATTTTTAAGAGATTTGCCGTCTTGAGCGTTTTAACAGTATTTGAAATAACAAACGGGACAATATGAGATTTGTGATTACTTAATATATTTTTTTTTTACTTACAGTGTTATTTTAATACAGTTTTGTAAATTTTCCGATAAAAATAGTAGTGATAGCTGTTTTAATTTCATTCAAAATGATACGGATGTGTCATAGTAAGACCCATACTTTTTTTTTTCATTTTATTTTAAATATAGTTCAAAACATTTCAGTTAATTTAAATATTTTAAACTAGTAATATTTTAATGTAATTTTAAATTCATGTTATTTTACACATGGTTTAATACATAAATAACAAATTTATTAAACAAGTAGTATTTTGTAAACAAGCGTATATTGTGTGAATGAAAAAAACAGTTATAATAAATTAAAGTTTAATATTTATTATCGCATACCAGAAAGTGTTTATATGATTGAAAAATAATTCAAATAATAATTTGGTCAAGGATTTTTTTGTTGAGATAATCATATATTTAATAATAATACAGTAATTATTGTGTAGTCTTTTGAAATTTTTACAAAATTTAAAGTGTTCGATCATTTAATTGATTATATAATATTATATAGAAATACGACAGACAAATAGATAACAATATATTTTATGCACGATAATAATTTAGAGAATACAAATTTTATTATGAAGAGAAAATTATTTTGTATTATTATCATTATGTCTTACTTTTATTTATTTAGTATTGGAAAAACTCATTAAATATTACTGAGTGATATTGGTAACAATCCATCAAGATACATGACTTATCAGGCCAACCTCTTAAATTCACGGGATTTTAATAAAACATTTTATTTGACTTATTAAAATAATAAATATATAGCTTTAAGGTATCTACAATCAAACATTTTTAACAATTTAAAAAAGTATAATTTGTAAGTGTACCAGTTTTTGAAAATATTTACTTCAAATGAAATACAATTTATACAGATGAATAAACATTCAAAATAGTCTTTAGAATTTAAAAAAAAAATGTTTCTATCGAACTTTATTTGTGGAAATGACTATTGATTATTGGTTTATTAACAAGCTGGAGCAAATATTTTTAGTTGTAATTACGATTGCTAAGACGTTATACTGTGTTGATAAAATGTGTTATAAAATATGGTTTACCTAGTTCAATTATTATGTTGTATATTTAACATTTTATTTTTTATTTGTTAATTTTTGACCTGTTTATGATAATTTGATTTGAGTTATGTGATTATCATGAAATGCAAAGAAAATAATAAATATTTTAATAAATTATATTAAATTACATATTTTTTATTTATTCAAAAAACATAATAGGTATACAATAACTGGAAGCCGTGCAACCAAGACGAGTTTTCAGGTCAATGTGGACACGGTGCTCGAGTTAACTGTATAAAATATAATGTTAAATCGTTACCGATTAAGCACGTTTTGTATTGTAATCCATAATAATTATTAATTTTAAATGAACATTGCCGATTATTTTAAACAGCTGACACGTAATTTTATGTTGAGAGTCATGTATTTAAGCATCTTCATTTGTAAACTATAATTATGCAACTTCAAAAAAAAAAAATCAAAGTAATAATCGGTGAATGCATTTTATTTTATACATACATATCACACACGTCGTCCTCGTATATGTATATACGTATATTCACAACCTAATTTTAACCTATTTCTCAAGAAATCAATATTAATTATACACATATAGGTAGTGTCGAAGTATGTGCAATGTACAGACCCAAAACACTGTATTTGAGTCGCATCTCAAATTATATCTGATTGTAAAAATGGCTTTATACTCAAAATAGTCTACGATGACGGGTTCTTAAACGTTTTTACTTGAAAATATTTTCATAACCGTACAATGTACATGTCAAATTATGCATATTAACTACTCAAATTAAACAACGAAGTATTATTATAACACTACTTAATTGCTGTTCAATATGTGTATCCACCGGTGCATTTTCAAATAGCAATTTTGAGCTAACGACTTGTCAAATACTTCGCACATTTATGGTTTCTCACTTGTGTGTGTACACGGAGAAATAAGATTGCTGTTTGTGGTGAACAATAATAATTATAACACACGTCTTTCGGGTACGTCTTTTGGATACTTTTGAAATTTTTCATTTCAATGATTTTGCAGATCGTGCATAAAACGCGGTATTTTTGTCACGTCAATTTTGTCGGTCATAATAATAAAATTAATTTTTACAGTAAAACTATATTTTTTTTTCGTAAAATGCGTTGTGGTTAATATAGGATAATATACTAACTATAGAGCATAGGCTAATCTTTTTGGGACATATTGTCATCATCAATTTTTCAAATTTGTATTAACAAACGTTTGAATAATCATAAAACCAATACGTTATGAAGAATCGGAGGAATTAATGAGGAACTGTGTCTGAAGTAACCGACCAACAGGTTAACTATCACAATTAAGAAATTTGATAATTGTACTTTGTTATCATTATAAACGCCCTATTATTGTAATTATTAAAAGGCCAAAATGTAACACTTAGAACTACGCAGTAGGTATATACAGTAGAAACAATACTGTCCCGTACAATTTGGAAAACACTATTTATGACTGGTTTATAGTTTTCATTATAGTTATTTATTAATTTTCATTGACCAATTAAGATATTGTCTGAGATACAAAATGGAATATTTTATATAATAAAAGAATAGGTATCGTCATAAAACCATCATGTTTATATTTTATAACAGTTTAATAATGCAATATATACCTAAAATATGGCTATGAGAGAAAACAGAGCTACTCTATACAGCGTTCTTGATCTAGATTTCGTTTTGTATTTTGATATATTGTTATTATTATCATCATTATTATTATCACTATTATCGTTATATATATATATATATATATATTATATATATATATATATATTATACATAATTGTAAAGAGTTAAAGAGTTTTGCATTTAAATATATTTTTGAGTGTTAAAATATATAAATAAATATCATTATCGCATAAAAATAGGTATACTCATTTGGTTTTCAAAAGTTCACTCTAAACCACTTTTAAAAGAATGTAAAAAAAAACTTATATAAATATTTGTTATGGTTCTATAATTTTTATTTTTTATTTAGCAAACAGTTCTGTAGCAATTTAATTATGATTATTGATCTCTTTAAATGTATTTATTAAAAAAAAAACTTAATACATTATATGACTTTGTAAGATATACATAATTACAATAACAATATATTTACATATCGCGCATCTTAAATTTACGCATTCGGCCGAGTGGAATAATATAAGGAGAGAGAACAAAAAATACATCACGATTGAGTAAATTAGAAAGCAATTTGTCACTTCTACCTCTGTTGGCTGGACTGACTTTATATTATTATACTCAAATGCAAATAAATGAAATATTCGGCGAAGTCAAGTGAATTGTCCTACCGACCTAATTCAATAGGAGGTCCAATTTGTGCATTACGCGAGCCGAGAGTATTGTTGACGATATGCGTTTCTAGGCGTTTCCAATCTGACGTGAAACTCGTTCGCCAGTTACTTGATCATCGGTGACCTTAATATAATAGATAATAATATTAATTTGGTGCGATAAAATTAAAAAGTTGTGCAAAAAAAAAAAAAAACACAAGTAGGTACACAAGAAAAAAATCACGAAATATTGAAAACGATATATCAGTTTGTTGGTTTTAACAAGACACATCATAATATTACGCTGGTTTCGAAATTTAAATTGTAATTTATATTGATATTTTTTCAACTGTATTCTCAATACTCGCGTTATTAAGTTAATTTGTAACATTCGAATCTATCTGTATAATAATATTAATGATTATGATGTAGTATTCAAGTAACCATAACATGTACTCGGGTTTGGTAGAGGTATACAGAACGTGACTGGGAACGGTAATGAAGTATTTGAGCAGTGATCGGTAAACGTAATTAGGAAACGAAGGTGATAATGAGAAATTAAATTTTACATAATATTTATTATGTCCAATGTTTTATCGGTTCTTTTATTATATTTATTTTATCAAATAATAATAATAAAACGTATTAATCGTAGACGAAATCGAAAATAAAAGCTTAGTGATTGAAAATTTGAATTCAAAATAATATTATGCTTTATTTTCTTTATAATAATAATATGCTATTCATTGTTATAATAATACAATTCCAGATATTATTATTTATAATAACCGAACATGTGTGCGTTTGATATCCGAATACATTGTTTATGACTGCGTGTATATATAGCTGCTGGAATGCAAAGAATTAAATATTTAAATATTGAAAAATGAAATCGTAAAAACGATTTTTTTAAATGGTAGGAATGCAAAATGATATGAAATTTTTTTTTCTCTATTCTTTATTTTCTTATGTTTTATTATAATATCACTTTGCGATTCCGTACAACGTCAACAGTCAGTCATATGTTGTACGCGCGTATACCTTGTATAGACAACTGACAAGGTTAAAATATTTTTTATGAAAAAAAAAATAAAGTATATATTATATGAACTGTTGTAGAATCATATAGTTTATTATTGCAGTAAATATGAAATGCGTCTATCCTCTCTGATTCGCTGCACGCGCGCGTCGAAGGCAAGTCACAATAATAATAATAATGATTATTATGCCGATCGTTATACATCGTACCACAATAAAATTATTATCGGCTTGTTAATTTCCATACAACCTCACGAAATACTTCACTTAGCATTATATTATCACTATTGACCGCTCATTACTGCGACTATGATATGGTGAATCTAGAAAAACGAAAACTTTGTAATGGAAAGGCCACGAATATTATTTTATAATACAGTAATAAATTGACAGTACATCTCCCTACTCTGAAAATATATAATTGATAAGTATATTATAAACTATTACTAAGTACTAACAGTTAAATAATATGAAACGAAAGATATAATTTTATTGATGATAATAATAAGGTGACTAATACTCTATTAATTATTTATAAGCTCGATACGGCAGTGTAACGTCACGTAGTTTTTCACATATTTACTACAATAATGACTTCGCAGTGAGTATTTATAACAATAATGGCTGTTTGAAAAATTTCTGGAAAAAATTATGCTTAAATATTAATATTATACGTATCTGCATTATATTATGTTTAGTATCGTAAATTATTGAATAGGCAGTTGTTACAATTTATTATATATTATTGCGATATGTATGCAGTTTAATGGGAAAATATGTTTTAGGAAAGTAAGCAACTGACTTATTGGCAAGGTCGGCGAAAGAAAATGTCTACTGTTATCAGGTAATATATTTTTTTATAATAAAACGCCGTCGACATGACGAACTGGAAACAATCCATTTTGAGCAGTGGAGTATGATAAGCGTGTTGTGTTTTATAGTTGTACACGTACACTGCAGTGACATGGATCAAGATTTTATATTTGTTTTAATTAAAATAAAAGTATTGGGGATAAAAAATTGTAATATTTAATTGTTAACTTTCTAATTCATTAGAATAAAACCAATGTAGTATTATAATAGTTGTAGTCAACGAAATCTCTAGACTGAATAATGTCGGACTATTACTATGGTCAATGATATTTAAAAGGTACGAATATGGATACCAATAATGATAAACGTTTACCATGTACCATTTCACATTTGTACCACATTAAATTATAGTAGAGCTGATTATATTAATTAGACAGTGATAATTGATTTAGAGAATAAAAAGGGTAAGACAAAATGTCTTACCAAATGGGTAAGGCTTAATGTTTAGCACGGGACAGTCGTGACACTATTCGCTTCAAATAAATCAAACAGTGATGCTAATTAAAAAAGGGATCTCATCATTTAAACGAGCCAATTTTTTGTCATCATCAAGCCACGTTTTCCTCATTATAGTAAATATAATATATATTTTATACATTAATGGGGGGGGGGTTAAAGGGTTTATACTACGTACCTACGTAATATTTTAATGAATTAAAAAATGTAAAAGTTAGAAATGGCTTTTGTCAAGAATACTAATGATGTAAACTTATAAATATTAAATAATATATAATATTTTAGGCATTATGGGTTTTATAGTTATTTTATTTTTAATGCATCGACCGTCGGTACATTTTACAGTTATAATAGTTATATGATAGGTCAGTAAAACATTGCAGAAAAAATACGGATGTCACAGCATACCATTCTATCACTTCTCATAGTTAACACCCTTTAGCAATAGAGAGCGTAATTTGTGATTAATCGATTCAGTAGATGTGTAAATAATAATACTATAATTGTATAAAATTAACAAACATCCATTATGCCGAGATGTGAACATTTTCGGCACGCGACATTACAGTTGTAGGTATACATTTTGCACAAACGCATAGATAGTAGTCAGCTCGTATACTATGTAAGGCTAATAATAATAGGTGAGTACCGTACAACTTTGTAGACGTGACATTAAAAATATGTGTAATGAAAAACCGTAAACGGAGTTGATTTTTATCGGCCGATTTTCTGTTAGCTGTCATTGTAGTTACCACTGTTGCATAACATAAAATATATCTATTATACTGCCAACGTTATTACATGAAACTTCCGCAATTTGCTTCCCAAATCGATCGAAAAATATATTATGATGGTGTTATGCAATGAGCTTATATTGCATATATGATATACATCATACGATTATTTATATAAGGCTCACCGTCTTGTAATAATTAAAGCACTGCGTTTTAATGTGCATTATAATATATTATAGGTAGGTAACTACAAGTATCCTATAGATGGGTGTTATAATACCATTACCACAGTCTAAGGCGGTATAACATACTTACCAGTTACCCGGAGACATGTTATAACATCACATCTTATGTCGTATGTAAATGATAAAACGTATATATCAATAAGTTCGCCTGTAGGTATAAACGTAAGGTAATAAAGAGATAAGATATTATTTTTTACAAAATACCGGTTTTTAAGATACTTTTCATTCGCTTACTGTGCATTGTTTCATATCATTATATTATCGTATTTGTTAAAACACGGTTAGAGACTCCGACTTGTGTAAATTTTGGATAATGGTCATAACTCATAAGTTATGACATTATGGTGACATTTTATACTTATATGTAGTTCCGAAGTGTTAAACGTGCTACGTGTCCCGTAGCTTAGATGACACAGAATGAACAATTTAACATAAGGGCACGTTTTGTGCGTTGGCTTTTTTAGAAGAAAACAAATTAAACCTACTGACGGTTTTGGAATCGTCTATAAAACTTGTTACCGCTTAATAAGAAAACGGAATGGCATAATAATATTAAGTGTTTTTACGGTTGTAAATTGAGTAAATTGGATATAAGTCCAAAAACACGTTTTGTAGAAAAGTTGTGATTCGTAGTAGACATGTCGTTTGTTAACGTTACATTTTAGTTATAAGTAAGCTATTGTTATTTTAAAGTTTTTGTTAAATGTTAATAACGGATTTGTTTTGTTTATTCATCGAATACCTCTCCGACTCCCAACAAATATTACATACACATTTCATGCGTGTGAACACTTTATAATCCGTCGACACTACGATACGTGTTATTTTATATAAAATGCTAATGATATTAATATATGATAAGAATTAAATTTCACTCATAAGTTATTTTTATAATAGATAGGATATAATCTTATTTGGCAATAAGATTTTTAATCTCGTTATTCATTCGGGGAAAAATATACAATCTTATGATATTAAAATTACAAATAAAAATATTAGAATATGTATAATAAGATACATTAATTGTATAATAATTTTTTTTTTAAATTTTCATATAATACTATATATTATGAATAAATGGTTTAATACATAGACAATTGTTTAAAAGATAGTTTTTTTTTATTACAACTACGTGAAAAAAAATCGTTTTCTCTCTCTTTTTTTTTTTTTTTTGGTAATAGGTACGATATTTGTAAAATGAATTTTTTAGTTTATATTTAAAATAAAAATAACTAGTACAACTTGATATAGATATAATATGTATTTATTTTGTATAAATTATAATAAAGCAAAATAACGCTGTTTATACTGTTTATAGGTCATAACTTATAATATACATATTATTACATATAATATAATCATAGTATTATTATTACTTATTGTAACGTTTTTATAACTAACAAGCAAAGTGTAGGGTACCTGTTTTCGACACTATAAAAATGAAAAACTATAGTAAATTAGTTAAGTCACTGACGTGTATATTGAACTGATTGTATATGATGCGATAAAAACGTCACAGTGCCTAAATTATTAAATGTGCCGAAAGTCGCGTGCCATCGGACAATAAACACGTTTTGCAACAATTTATTGTCTATCATATTGTATTTCACGCGTGCAAAGACTTATTTGTATTTCATCGTGAGTATATTATGTAAATAATTAAATGTTTCTAAATAATAAAAACATTGCGTTCAGTAGAAAATAATAGTGTTATGCTTATCCGAAATCAAATTGTTAACGTTCAGCGTAAACCACAAATATGTTTTGTAGAGCATGTTTTCTTTTTTACTTCAAAAGTTCGTTAACATTTTTTAAGTCATAGCTGAATAATAATTATATAAATTTTATATAGTATCGCCCAATATTGAGATGTTAAGCAACCACTCCGCCATACAAATAAGCAGTGGCACAAATATGAGAGGGTCATGACCCCTTCCCCCAAAAATAAAAAATAATTATATATTTCTACAAAATTAATCTTTTTTTTATAATATCAGTAGTATGTAATTTTGGTAAAATAATAATGAACATTATCTAAAAAAAAAAAAAAATCTTTGTATGTGGTCATCTGTTTAACAGCAATTATCTCTTGTGGTTTAGGATACACTAAAATCTCATATAAGAGCTACATGCATAAACATTGTACCTTAATAGTATTCTATATTCATTGATGATTTTGGTTAAATGTGATAACGGGAAGAAAAGGAAGTGGATTTCAAAAGTAAAAGTACAAAAAATATTAATTAATGAGTAATGCATACTATAGTATATATTGTGTTATAGGTATTTATTGTCGTTGTACAACGGATTTTTCTAAAGAAAAGAAAAAAATACATGTAGTTTATCGATCTAATACTTTAAGTGGCAAACACGTTAATGCGGTTCAATTACGTGTATGGTTATGGATATCGGATTTCTGTCATAACGTGTTACCTGTGTAGTAGGTATGTAAAAATATATTTTACACAATCATTTACGATCAAGCAAGTTCATCCCATTTTTTCTTTGGTACTTAATTAATTTTTTTTAATTTAAAACTCCGGAACTTTTAAATCGTATACTTATTACTTATGGTATTATTTATTTTAAATATATCAACTTTAAACTTATATATCTGCTAGAGTTATTAATTTATTTTTTCAAATGACAATCGCTCTCTTTTTTCTATAAACTAACCTATCTAAATTTTCTAAATACTTGTAGAATGTAGATATTTGAATCGGTAGTTTTAGTTATTTATCTTCGTATACAACGGACAAAGTTAATGATAATGGGTTTGGAAAGTAAGGAAATTATAATAATGATTTTAAAGTTTTGGTAATTAATATTAAGATAGAATAATTTATTCAAATTTTATAATTTATACTAGGGTCTTACAAAAACTTAAAATTAAAAAAAAAAAAATTAATGATTTATATCCTTAGTAAATACATATTAATAAATAAAAACTACTTGATTAAATCTTGATTTATAAATAATATGTTAAACTTTCCAAAAATATTTACTGCTTTATGAATCACATTAAAAAATATTAGTTCTGATCGAATAAAAAGTTTGTCAAACATATATAAAGTATTTATTATACTTCGATTCGATGGTAATGTGTTTTTGTGCCTGGCACAACATCACATCACACGTCGGTTGATTATTGTAGCAGTAAGTATTGGGTACCGCATATTATACGTCTTTACCTAGTTTATTTCTTTTCTATGTCTATACGCCGCGCACCATTCTAGTCCGTTTCCGATAGCCAACGGTATATTATAATGACGCCATTTTGAGATGCGTCTTCTCATCCATAAGTGTATAATATTCGATAATTATTATACTATTGATTGTATGTTATACTCGTGGATACAGTCTTTTTCTTAGTTTCTATGCAATTAGTGCGAATAATAATAATTGACGTGCTATCGCGATGCTAACAGATGCTACTGCTTCTATAGTATACTACTTGTATTACCTACATGTAGTCGGACCATTCGGCGTCGTGTCATACACCGTTCGGGGTATAAAGATGCACGAATATAAAAAAGAAACTAAAAACGCGGATAAAATATTATATACATCTACTGAGCTGCGGGCGACACATATTCTCAGTGGAGATCGCAACTGAAGAGGATCGTCTTCACTGCACCACCACTCTCCCCGAGCATAGGAAATCGTAACGGTACATATAGACCTATAGTATTATGGTATTACACTCGTTACTGGTTACCACAGTACCGGAAGTGCAAAAGAAGATAAAAAGAAAAGTCACAGCGACAACGTCGAATTCAGTAAAGCACACTATATGTAATATTATATATTATTATAAATTGTAAAGATAAATACAAGTTTATATATTTACAGTTAACACGATATCGTACGTCCTATCGTCCTATTTGACGAGGTATTTCGGTCCTGAACGCAAGTGCAGCACTCTTCTTACCAGGCGTACCAGCAACAGGTGACATACATGACTTTGTGGATTTTTATTTTATATATATTATATAATTCCATAATATTATGTGACATATTTTAATGATCATAGACGAAGTTTCTATAATTTCTCTAACTGTAAAAATAAATTCTAAAAGCGAACTATAGGTTATTAGGTATATGTTTAAACAAACACTAGTAGCAATAAGGCCCGGTGAAACAACAACCGGGCATCTCCGTTTGTTTTTTAAATGTGTGGTTTAATTCTGATTTCACCTCAATCAGAAATTTAACTATCCAGTTTTTTATGAATCATATAAAATTAAAAAATATAGAGATACCGTGTTCTTTTGCATCGCAACAAATTTGTACGTATAATCTAGCCATTGTATCCTGTATTGCAACCTAACCTAACAGAGTCTTTAATCCACGCCGATACTGCTGAAAAAGTCGGACGGAGTCTCACGACTGGGTCACAATAATAATAGCGATAATTACTAAATACGAGTAACGACATCACGACTTAAGGAAGACACGAGACGCGGTTACCGGAACATATAAACGGTAGCTCGACTAGACGTCAAATCGGGCCAAGAGTTCACGCAACGTCCAAAACGTTTACGGTCATCTTCGTAAGTATAAAAATACTTAGCTGACACGTCGTTTGAAAATAACGCGCATTGGATTTATTTAGTTTTTTTTTTTATATAATTTTATGTGACTGTTTCAGAGCAGACTAATTACAGAATAATTATTTGTAGTGCTGTCGTTGTCCAAACGACTTGTGCGAAGTTTCGTTGGTGTAGAACTCGCGATCTTTAAAAAGAAACTTTGGATGAAATCGTTCTACGATATTACTTTATCCTGTATCGGCACGTTGAACCTATTTGTTTATTTTCCAATTATTGGACAGTACCCATTGAATACAATAAGATGCACACATAGGATATAATTAACAATGGCTATTAATAAAGATAATAATAATAAACATAATACAAAAAGGTGGAGTAATTAAACATAGTTAAATAAGAAAGGAAGGGTCTTCTATTAACAATAATGTTCCATTTAAGCGAAAACATTTTCTGTTTTTTTTGTTTTTATTCCGAACGTGTGGAAATTTTGCGAAAACAATGCCACCAATAACATCATAATACACTAAAGTTGCAAATATTTCCGTGATTTATATTTCAATATATTATTATTATACAAAAATTCGTGAATGATAATATTAGTGTGTTGGTCTATTGTATCTGTCGTAGCAGGTGTAAGGTATGTAAAAAAACCGTGTCGACGGCCGGTGCAGTATTGAAAATACGTGGTTCACGCCAATTTTATCACAAAAATAACTAAATTTCATCCTATAATAATCCATACAAAATACAAATATATTTTGTGTGCTACGAAATGTTGACAAAAATTTGTCAAAAATGCGGAATATTTATAGCTTAAAATATTGACATTCTTTTTAAATTTCTATAAATTAAATTTTAGTATTAAATTTAAGTATGTTTTTGACTGTCAACATTTTGATAGCCGGCGTTTCGACCGGCTTTTGTTGTACCTACTCACTACGTATTTTTGAATAATAACCACAAATTCGTGTAATTTGATTATAATTTTGCTTAAGCTATATCATAGATAAATACGCGGCGGAAATAACATACACAGGCGATTATAAACTTAATAAGATATCAACTATATGCAATATCGTTATTCGTTATCATTATATATTATTATTCGTCATAGATTGTCCGTAAAATAATAACATGATATCACGTTACGTACCGTTGGTTTTTCACATTGAACATGTAAATAGGCATAAATCGGTGATATATACTCGACGAAATTATACCCGGAAAAACGTTATGATACTGAAATCGTAGTCGTATAATTTTTTTTCTTATTCTATTGAACGAAAGTCAATGTCAGCAAATGATTAACATTTACACGCCATACCTAATTCGAATGTCCTCGCATCGTTATATTATACCTACGTATATATAGATACAGTCGTGTATATTGTTATTGTTCTCGCATTACCTACTTACAAACGATGGAACGTTAAAAAAATGCATTGAATAAAAAGGGCGTTTACCAGACGGTAATTAAAACTATTCCATTCCGGTGAGAATTAGAAAACACAATATGCAATAATATGATGATTGAAACTTTTCCGATCGCGTCTATTGTTGTTGGGATGATAACAAACGAATCGGTAAAGAGCGAAATAAATAATATTAGGTGCCTACATTATTATTTTAATATCATAGTTTTCGGACAATCGTGTTGGAGTGTGTCCATCGAACATTTTTTTTTCTAACAACTGCAACTACATTTTGAAACCCAGTGAGAAAAAAACCATTCGCAAGTAGTTAACTCTATTGCAGTGCACATCGCTGTGTGGAGGGAATAATTATTATGTTATGCGCGTGTTACTATATTGCCACAGCTCGACAACCGCCGAAACGTCTTCTTTTTTGTTTTTTTCTTCATTCATCTGCCGGGTGTCGTGACCGCGCTACGATATGACATTCGTGACTCTGCCGGCACTCGAAACGCTACGATATAATAATATTATAATTTATCGTTACGAATGGCCATTTGTACGTACGATTTTCTAATATATGCGCGTGGGAGAATGGACGGAACGATTCACCGGACCTTGAACCAGTTTTTCGAGAGGAGTTAGATATAATGATATTATATCCCCGATTTTCGCTACCTATACTTACAGCGTATCATAATATCACCATTTACGCACACGTTCGGCCCCGGGACATAATTATTATGATATTATCGTGTGCATGAACTACTACGCCCCGGTGTAATAGAAGAAGCTATTACGTCTCTGTATACGACGAAGATATGATAACGATATGATGACGATGTTGATGTTATTATACAGCCGTGTCGTATTTTGGCGATGGTAATCGATTCAACTAGCTAGGATTGAACTGCAGGAAGATTGAACGCGATCACAAAGCGGTGCTGTTTTCTTTTCGTTTAAGTATCCCATTCGTGTACTTCTTGTAAACGTAAATGTTGTATAACGTCGTCATTTGTATTATGCGTATAGCTATACGATATTTGATCATTGCCGTGAATATAAATTAGTTACCTATTTAATGTAATACACCTTTGTGGTCGTCAAAGTGGTATAGAAGTAGCGTATAGCTACTGTAAATATATTAAATATTAAAGCTTAAATCTAATCGAAACTACCAACTGAATTCTAAAATATATTTTTGGTATTCGAATTTTCTCCTTAGACGTCCAAAAGGTAATATTATAATATTATATTATCATATACTTTATAGTTTAACAGATACATCGTTATACTAGCACTTTATATCCAAAAATTAATAATTTATATAAATGTTTGGGATATTGATAGGTATTGAATGTTTTAAATTCTGTCAGTTTTGTATTTTTAGCGGTGGTTCTACTGTACATTTTATTTATACGTAGGTTGACATTAGATCTTTTTCTTTTAAGTACCTACTAAAACTAAATAAAAACATTTTATTTTTATTTTTTAGAAAAAGATTTTAGCGAGATATACAAATAAAAACTATCTAGTTAGTCTGTTCTGAATTTAAACGAGATATAGCCTTCTTTAGAGGTCATGTTGTTAAATTCATATGGTTCACCATAATTCATATTTTTTTTGCACCTTGGAAACTTATTTGGTATAATTGTAGTTGCATTTAATTAGAATCTAAAACAAAGTAAAAATGGAAAAAAATGGAAACAATATATTAACACAAACAGAATATATTTTTTTGAATATATTTACTATTCAATTTGTTTTGTGTTACGTATTCTCTTAGTTTTTAGAGGTATTATGATGAATCATTGAAACAAATTATGCATTTTGAATTTATAATAATTAATTTTCAAACTCTCAAATTTAAAACAAGTGTTATATCACCAAAAACTATTTAATCCGTATACACAGAACAATATGGGTTGTGACAATCATATTAGTAATAATTAGTGAGTAAAAACATAATAATTTGTTAATAATATCAAATTATGTCATTGAAAATAGATTATTTATTTTCTAAATTTTATATTGTTGAGTTAAAAAACGTCCGTCATCGTTGTTATTAAATTTCAGACATTGTCGATGGAATTAAATACGCAAGAGTAAGTGATTTTTTTTTTTTTTTAATTAATTATTATATTGTTATAAAATTCGTAATTCACGGTTTTTAAAACTCCCAGTGGAGAGCTTTCCTGAAGAGCTCGTAGGCTTCAATTTTTAGTGATTATGACACCGACGATAACACAATGTAGCTGGTGTGTCTTATATTTCTTAAATTGATATTCGAATCTGTTATTCGCGAAAACATATGAACACCATGTTCTGCTCTTACCGATTGCAGTAAAACAAAATGTGTGTATATAATACCGGGTATAGGTATAACGATACACTACGATACGTTTAGATAACGCGTGTATCATATATTGTATTTGCTTGGGTACAAAAAAACAAAAATAACGTTTTGACGGCACTCAACATCTAAGAAATATTATATGTAGCTTAATTTAGCGTGCGTATCTATTGCAGTATAATATAATATATTATTTAGGTACCTATGTCACTGTTCAGGTGGTCGTACGGGTGGCGGCAATCGGTTGCTACAATATACGACGAATGTGCCAGGATCACTTTGTTTGTTTTGCATTGCACGGGTTAAGTTTCTATAGAAAAACAAGGTGCGTGCCACTATACCGTAAAATTTAGCACCTATATATATATATTAAAGAAGTATAATATCAATAGACACGTAGTTTCGCACGCGTTTGCATATATTAGACGTTATACATTTACTCGTGTGTGAAAATAAAACAAGATTATAACACGACATTGAATTTTGCGAGACGACTTTCTTTTACAGCTTACCGCCGTCACATATATGCAAGTCGTGCGACAAAATAATATTTTATTTAAAATGTCCGAGCTTGGCGTGTAATGAATGGTATTGGCCAATGGGTTTAGGTACATTTAATGTAAAGTCTGCATAATAACATGCGCGTATAATAACGGTGCAGACACGTGCGAAATAAATCAACGCAAATTGGTGAAATCTGGCCGTCTATCAATTTGTAAATACACCACGACATTTAACGTACGTATAAACGATACTAAATACATGCTAATTGACGAATATTATACACTAATTATATAATATCTTTCGACAATACAATACAATAATAAACTATATTATTATGGACGCGTAGTTATTATAACCACATTAATTTCGGACGATTTTTTTTTTTTTTTGTTATCTTTTATTATTATCATAATAGTGTGAAGTAGGCGACAAAATAAAAGACAAGGAAAATGCCGTATAATGATAATAACATAGTGACTTACCTATCAGCAACACGGTAATATGAAGTAATATAAAACCGGATCTGGTCAATTTTTTCAACACTCCAATATCCATGTTCATGTGCACGCTATGCAAAGTTCGTCGACTCGTTTAAATGCACTTATTTCTAGAAAGAAAAACGTAATTTTAGAAATTTACGACCTTCACATAAAAATATTGTATTTATGTAGGTACTATAATGATGTGGTGTGCATTACACGCTGCGTGTAGGATAATTATATACTATTACGCGCATTATAATAACGAGTGGGTTGCAGGTAGGTATTTGTATACTATAAGCCCTCGCACGTCCCAACTGTATAATAATTAATAGTACGAAATACAAACTATAATAATATAATATTTAATATATTCCATATTACAATACTTCTATTCATTTTACGACCCCCGTGCGATTTAATCGTGATATGGTCGTAACGAGTTTTCGCGTGCGCAAAAACGAAAGTGCACATCGAAAGTGTTTTCCAAGCAACACACTGAACGTCGTAACATTATTTGTCACCTCTAATTCGCGATCGATTCTATAAGTATGAGTATAATTAATCGTACAATAATGTTTTTTATCGTGCGTTTGTATACACATGCGTTCGTTGCGTTAAACAACATACGTTTCAAGTAGGATTCAACCCGAAACGGTTCCTTTTAGGACTGATGACGACTGTACCAGACAGAGATTTGAAAACTGTATCGAAATGTATATCGAAAATCACGTGGCCCGTATCTATAACGGTAATCGTGTGGTTTCGATCGAACATTATAGCTTAAAAAGTGAAAACTATGAATTTGGGGTCGTTTCGTTCAAAAGGATTCCATTTTTTTTTTTAGCAATCGCTCGAGGGATCAACCGTAATGCGGTGCACCCACTCCCGTTTGCCTAAAGGTAAAAACTATTCGATAAAACAAAGCGATCTAACAGGCAATGGTTTAATGACGACGTACGATACACAGATGAAGAAATCGATGACGTTACAATAAACGAAAATATTCGTTGATGGGTTTGTTAACGTTTGGGCTTTTCTGTCGCGTGCGCAGAGCTTAAGGGCTGCCGAAGGTCGCAGTGAAAGCGACACTTTCTCCAGGCCCGCCAGCCGGCTATAACGCTAAACATTATTATTATTATTTTTTTTATCATTATTATATATGGTATTCGGACGAACCCCCACACGCATTTGGTCACACACGTACGTGTTATACTGCATTATATTCTGTTGTCATGATACAATTTCATATGATTGCATTGCATTTTATCGTGTTTTACCGATGCAAATATTATGCAACATCGTCTGCAGCAATCGTCGTTTTTGAAACGCCGCTTTAGCGGGCCAAGAAACTCGGATCGTAATACCCCATACACTCCTCACAACATATAATAATCGAGAAACTTGAACGCTCGCGATCGTATTTACCTGCAGCAGATGAGTGCGGTGTTCGTTGCCGAAACTCGTCCCATAGCGCGCGCGATCACACGGTGAAAAGACTGTAATATAATTATTATTTTACGAAAACGACGGTTTATCGGTATGAGAAAACACGAAACTATCGTAATCGGTAGCGACGGAATTGACGGTATTCGAATTACGATAGAATATACCTAGTTATCACCACGACGATAATTAATGTCTTATAACGTAATTTTCGACTGCGAATAAAACATTTTTAATTTTTTTTTTTTTTTTTAAGTACACTGGTTCGTTGCAAATCGAATATCGAGTGGCGCGCACCTGACAGCGTCGGTTTGGACACTGGTTGCGGTGTATTACCGCTGGAGAGCAGAAACCCGCGCTCGCGACCGCGGTAATGCCCCCGGCCTTCGTCCGGGACCGGTACTCGGCGACGGCGGCGGCTGTCCTCCCACCGCAGTCGCAGTAGTTTCCCCACCGATAACGAGCATCGAACATAATACATATAATATAATATAGTGGCTGGCTCAGATACGCGTCTCTTCTTTCACCTACTTTCCTCTGGCAGCCGAATAATATATATATACATGTGTACACAAAGATACGTTTTATTTGTTGGTATACCAGGTATACTGCAGCGTAATGGATATATATATATATTATATACATCACGAGCGCATAGTAGAAAGCGTATATCGAGGCAGACGTACACGCGACTGGTTTGCAGTTTTTTATTATATTTTTTCTTCCAATAATGATCTTTTTAAAAATGTATTACACAGCGTTAAAAAACGGCTATGCTATCCGATGCGAATGCGTATACTGCTGCAAAAGCTTACCCGTATAATAATCGTGTGGTATTACTGTTGCGGTCCATGCGTTTTAACTGTTTTTTAAAGGCAACGCCTGCTGGGCAATTCGTGGTTAATATAATATTGTACTTTATATACACGTATTTATCACTGATACGTCTTCCTTTAGAGCGTATTTTAGTGTATAATATGAGTATCATTAATACGCATGATTTGCCACTGCTGTAAAAGATGGTACAAAAGTTGTACGGAAATTTATTTTAATACTAAATTCGATAACTGTTCAAACTCGCAGTGCATTGATTGTTAAGCATTTAAGCACTGGTGTTAACTTCACCTATTCTTATTGTATTTATAAGCTCACAAAATTTTCGGGTGATATCAAAATTTGATGTATCTACCTACTAGTTGAGTACCTACATACATACATACATATAGTACTACATATTGAGTTCATAACTGATAGAGTGCAGAATATATAGCTTGGGTATTATATATTCGTGAGTGTGTTGTGTACACTAAAGCTTCGATAAGTCAAAATACCATGAATCCATGAATAATGAAAATTTATATAGGTTCGACAATAAATTGGTTTAGATTTTTCTCAGTAACCTTTTTAACTATTTATTTATTGAAATATACAAAGATTTCGTTATTTTCGGCATTTTAACAGGCGATGGCATAAATGACTTTATTTCAGACATTTCAGAGACTAGGGACTTAGTGAGTCAGTTTTTCACGTTTTTTTGAAGCAAGTAAAGCTGCACTTATGTTATTTAATTATTTTATAGAGAAGTCAAGTAACGTGGATGATAAATTGTTATTTGCACACTACAAGAACCTCTTATGGAGTAAAATAACAAGTATTACAATATTAAATAAATGCATAATTTATTTATCATGTGAATTCTATATATTATATTATTGTATTAAACATATTTTGAGATACATACACTAAATTATAATAATAATAAAACACAGTTTAAGTTAAGAAATGTTGCTAAATTGAACGTTTTAGTAAGTAAAAACTTCGATAAGTAAAAAACAAATTTCGTTTCCTTTAAATTTGAACTGTTCGAAGATCGACTAAAACTCTCAAATGTAGAAAAAGAGCAAACCATGGGTATTAGGACGATGTGGATGACTGAGTTTGAAGAAATTCGTGGTGCAAATCAACCTTGAATTCACGACGAATAAAAAATATATCATTTTATTAATATTAAATGTTATGAATATATTTTATTCAGATCAAGTTCAATGATGTCTGATTACGCAATATTTAGATTAAATAAAAGATGATACGTGCGAGTTGGTTTGAATCTTTAGCCAAACTATGTGTCTATGTGCCCATGTATTGAATACGTGTATTTGTACGACTATGTAGAATCGTCAATAGTGTAGAGTAAGTATAATTAGTACTGAAACATGTGAATAATATCTATAACAATTTTATGATACAAAAATACAAATTACTATTAATTATACTACTTATTAAATATTTTTGTATCGTTTTAAAATCTATTATAATATAATGTGGAATAGTATTTATAGTGATAAAAAATTCAATTGACAATGATTCATAATATTAGTTACGTAGAAATGTACCTATAATGCGATTATAAAATAGGTAATTAGTCTTGTATACACGCGCTTAACAGCCAACGCATGTAGCATTCAAATAAATAAAATATGTAACATTCAATTTTCACCTAGAGAATGTGAATGTGTTCAGTAAAAAAATATTTAAGAGAAAACGTTTTTTTTTTGTTCTTTAGAAATATGACTCAAGTATCCCCCATATAGAGTTAATTTAATATGTCATAATGCCTTATAATGTATTACCAAAAAAAAAAAAAAAAAATTATCTATTATCTTTAAAATCCACGTAACTTATTGATAAATTGTAATTTAATGTTCACGTCCAATATTGTTTAGCCGAAGAAAAAAAAATTGAGATAAAAGACTATGAAAAATGATTGCATTAAGAAGCATAAGATAATAATAAATATTATGCAGTGAAACGACCGATATAATTTGATTAAATAAGTTACAGTATACTGCTTAGTGTGATTATCGTTACTCTTATTACTATTCTAGTACTTAGATATATAATTACAATCTGTTTTGCCACGCATAATGTATATATAGTCAGTGTAAAAATAATTATAAATGATAGGTTGTTTTAACACGGACGATATTCATTATAATATGATTTGTATTAAATGTATAGTATACGGAGTAATTTTATCTGGGCGGATGATGATCTCATCTTGACTATAGAATTATTATATTTTATAGACATTTATCATATTATAATGATATATTATGTTCATTTAAAATCCGATGCCTTCAAACACTGTATACAATAATAATTCACTAGATATATGCTAGATTTATATACATGTTTATAAGTACTTAGGTACTGATATTATGTGTACTGTACACGTGACTGAAGTATTAGTAATAAACCTTCCCTTTCACGAAACTTTCCGGTGCGGTAAGCTTTCTACTCGGACTACACCTATTCGATAATGTTTGTTTAACCGAAACGATAATCCGGCACTGGAGATTCGTAGGTAAGTATGTAGTACCTATACCTGCCTATTAATGTGTTTACTATTATTAGTGTAGTGACCTTGCGCGGGATAGTATATACTTCTGAGAGAAAACGAAGCGCTTTTAAGAGAACACTTTGTTGGTATAGGTATATAGGAATTTATAATATTTGGATAAAGTGAAATTCATGACGCGTTGTCTTACAATAATCCAGAAGAAAAATATTTACATCATAATATGAATAATATTATAGTTATTTATTGAGACGGGATTTCAAGAACATCTCCAGTTTTACATTATTATTATTATGATTATTATGTTATACACCCATGTATTATTATTTATTATTATATACCTACATAATTTTCTCGAATATTATATTATATAGACGGTTGCATTGCGCATACGCACTGAAGGACAATTATGTTTATTGTTATTGCGACTTTCCCGATTTGAAATTTTGACATATGCCTCAGTCGTATATTACATGTGTACACTGTACACACATACACACGCTAATGATATTATGTGGTTAATTTCTTCTTTCCGTAAACATTTCTTAATTTTATAACAACCAGAGAAAAGTAAGTATATCTACCAATGTTGTAAGAAAAATGTTAATTCACTGTTATAGACATATCGTACTTATAGATATATCGTATTGGAACGTGCTACGTTATTGTTTACGCCGTGTATTAGAAAATATATTATAATATCTCATTTGACATATTATTATTATTTTAAATCCCGTAGAGTAGCTATAGGTCGCGATGGCCGCTCAACAAAGGTCACCAATGCCCGTCGTTATAACTTCACCATTAAAACTTAAATCGAAAGTGATGTCATCGATAAAAATGCATTCTATAAGCTAAAATATTGATTGTTGTCAAATCGAATTTATAAACGAAAATACATAGGTATATTCTTTTAAATATTATATTATTATTTCTCTGCTAAAGGTAAATATATAATGTTGAAATATAGTTATGCCAAATAATTACCGAGCAAACAATATTAATGTTTTCATTTTTTTTTATTATTTCCAGATAGATAAAAAGAGGCTTCACATATCTGACGAAGAGCTGAGAATTCTGATATAAGCTCGAGCGAAGGTATTTCATGTATGAAAATTGTTATTTGTTGCTCAAATTAAAGTTGTGAGCTTTATATAAGCTAAAAAGTCAACATTTGTTCAAATTTTACAAAGCTATGTAAAAATTAAAATATTTATTACACGAAAAAAGACCATATTAATTATAACTTACATATTATAGTCAATTATACATTTATATGGTTTGATTAGAATTAGGTGCAAGTTTAAACGGAAAATATTGTTTTCAATGAGAAATTAGAGTACCTTATATATTATGTATTATATTATTAGAAATATTTCATTTAATAATATTTTTCATTTACTTAAAAAAAAAAGAGAGATATAGCTATATACTCTCAACTCACTAAAAAAAATTGAAGGAGGGTTGGCGAGCTAAGTGATCAGGGGGAAAAGTTCCCTGCTCTCCTATAGTTCTATACTCAATATTTCAAATTATAATATTGCGGTATTTTGCCATAAATGCGCTAGACTGCTATTAAAACGGCATTTCAACGCTTGTGGCTCATGTACACGGTCTAATAATTACTTGCCATTATCGTTAACTCGTAATAATATTCCAGTAAAAAATTCGATGATAAAGTATTTAACACGAAGTATTAAGAAGAACACAATTATTAATTGTCAACGCGCGCGTTGACACAATATTATAATTTATAGGGTTTGAGACTTATTCAACTATAAATTTTCTGAGTATATTCATATAAAAAGTATTTGAACAATATTATGCAAATCACTAACAAAGTTTTCTAAAATATAGTGCGCAAAAACGGTATGGTATGTTTATGAAAACGTACATAATATATATGATAACAATATGATTGTTAAAAATGTTTAAATTTGTTGAACAATTTACATTTTTTGGTATAAGATAACGAAATATTTCGAGTCAAACTTTAAACTTAATTCCACCATTTCCCAAAACAAATGTATGTAATTATAATATATTACGTAGCATATTCAAAAATCGTATAGGACGAAAAACGTCACGCAACGCAAGAAGTCCCGAACTTTAATTACGAATTGTAGTTACATACCGAAATCAGCAATTAATTTATGCAACGATAATGTTATTATAATATGTTAATGTGAAGACTGCAGGAGAGAGGAGTACACATAATCACCAGATTAATAATTTATACTGTTGCACGAGTGCTATTTGTCCAATGTTAAATCGCATATACAGAGACGCAAGTCCGACATGGTCCATAAGCCGCCAATACGGTCCTCGGTATTAAATAAAGCTATACGCAACTAATTCCAGAGTTAATTATTACGAACGCATAGGTATATTTGTACAGATAATATAACCATACATAGTGTATTATCGATTTCGTAGATCGTCTTTAGCGTAATATATTATAATACGCATTTACACAATATTATATGTGCACTCGAATTTAAGGTTTAAAATAATTATTGTGTTTACCGATCAATCGGGTCAAGAACGGTCAAACGCATACTATCATAGGTAATATACCACGATAGAATAATCGTTGTTATATTCACACGGAACATCACTCTGTTACAGTGTATCAACGAATAAAAATGATACTTTAATGGTTTTTTTTGATAATAATTTTAAAAATGTTTTAATTTTTAATCGCTTGGTCTTTTAAATATAACACGAGATTGGGTCTTGTAAAATAGAAAATAATAATAATAAATTATTATTCTGAAATCGCACACATTATTGTAAAAATAAATTGGACTCTGTAATCATATTACATTAGATATTTTTAAGCTCTTCTCCTGCCACAAATAATTATCATTGCACGTCATCATAAAAAAAACCACATCACTTGTAAAATCAATACGTTTTTAGATTCATTTATTGAATTTAAAAAGGAAACAAATTTAATTGATAGATATCGCATTTAATTTACGTACTACGTACGTTTTTCGCATCTGCACCTATAGTGCTATTTCACACACGGTTTCCAAGACGATTGAATTTCATTCGAGATTTATTTTCTAACCATAATATTATTATCTACAATCAAGTAACCTCCAAAGTCCATTAGAGTAAAGTTGGTCTCGTGACCTATAGTTTAACTGAAACATGCGATTGAATTAAAACAAACTATCTGTCGTTAATGGGTTACTCGAATTTATCCAAACAAAAATCTACATTAACCCGCCTTTAATCACACGCATTACCTACGTATATTTCATTATTTCATGAAAATTGAACCGGTATAGAATAAATATACTTATAAAATTTCTTAAATATAAATAAATTATCAATTGAAAGCACTGAAAGCTGACTAAAGTATTTTACATTAACTTATAATATATACTTTGGTTAAGCAATCGACCTGAAAAATTGCTTACAAAAGTATTACGTCAAATAATATAATATTATAATATGGTTATTTATTATTGGTATACAACAACGGTTCATTTTTCTATCTGAATATTGATTTTGCTTCTAACTTTCTTTAAGGCTTCCTTTTTGACTTGTAGCCAAGACGCGTAAACTTTTTAGGTATCAATAAATTCGAAGCTTTTTTGTTCGTGGTGTGTATAAACGTCAACAAATCGAGTTTTTATCTTAAATGCCACAATTTTGGGCGACCATTACCATTTCAAATTGTTACGTATTTTATTTATTGCCTTACAAAATTCTTTGTAGTATAAAATAACCGTGCTTTATATGCCGGAAATTTATGTGTCTGCAAACAATTTCAGCGTATAAGCGTATTATACTTTTAAGTGAGGTTTTGCACGCACAAGATTTAGATCTGGTCTAAACTATTCAAACGCTTTGTGCCATAAGTATAATAAATATAAATTATAACAAATGCAATTAAAAACCATGCGGTATTAAAAGGGGTTTAAGATTGTTTAGGTACAATAAAACTTTGAGTTACAACTTACGAGTGCAAATCGTGGTGCATCTATAATATTTTTCACACAAATAATAACCTAAGAATGTATTTGCGGAACACCGAATGACCAAACGAGGAAACGTCGTCTTAAACCCAATAGTTTGGAAATGTTTTCAATAAATAGATTTATAATATAAACTGTTGACGTTCTATTAAGCAACTAATACAAGACGACATATTATTATACTGTAGAACAAATTAATTTAACTACATGATATAAAATATATTACTGTCACTTGTGTATACTAGTTTTATACTTAAGTGTATTGTTGTTAATTTCCTAATATTACAAATGAAAATTGTATACACACGTTAAGTGTGTTGTACAGAGCTGATAACACAAAAATGATTCAGATATTTTTTTTCAGATAGCCGTTTTATTTAAACAGATAATTAAGAAGATAAAATTCTCTAGTTGATACACATAACTGCGTCTACAATGCAAACAGTGATACAACAATGTCCCTATACTACACGGTTTGCGGTCTATACCTGCAGAACGGAGTAAATTAAGTATAATTTTTCAACACAATTCGTCGAAGTACAATAAAATAACACGAATTAAAAAATTTAAGATATAGGTAACAATATTATTATATTACGGTACTGACGCGTTTACGTCCTGTGCAGTGCGATGATGTCTCAACGTGACCGCATCGCCGCAATGAGCACATAATTATTATTTATTATAATAATAATAATTACAAACATAATAATAATAATATTTAAATAATGTCGTGCATTGTCGTGATAGCCCATAGATTGTGTAAAAGCGTCATCCGGTCTGTGAATGAATTCTTAATGTTATTATTATTATCATACACTCAACGTCGGAGGGGAAATATAGCACGGTATTTTGGTAAACAATAATATTATTATTGTGGAAATGCTGGTTCGTTAAAATGATTATTATAGGTTCGATATTATAATGATGATGAACCATCCGGGTACGCAACGCTTACTGTGAACGGTTACGATTGTTTTGAAGGATTTTTTTTTTAATTAAACACAATTCAACGTATAAAGATAACATACGTAAATGTTAGATAGGCAGCTATAATAATAATAATATAATTATTAATTATAGTATAATAACGTTTTATTTGTCAAAGAAATGACGTGCCCGTGTGTCGTCGTAACGTAATGATATTACCTATCTATTTTCTGATCGAGCCGTTTGGCTTGAAGAAATAAAAAAAAAAATAATATTTTACGTGTTACCTAACACCGGAAACACGTATCGTGCACTTTTTTCCCCTACTCGGAATCACACCGCTGGTAAAATAACGTCCAAATCGTTTTGTAATCAATGCACGCGTGTTTTTCATTAATTGTTTACACCGTATGTATAAATCATACGTACCTACAACTGGTAGACGATAAAATCGCCAAACGAAATATTATAAAATTAAAATTAAAAAATATCGTCAATCATCGATTTTTTTATATGTACAGTGGGTATGGCCGTTATTAAAGTATCAATACGCCAATGTACACAAAACAAAAATATTGTTATAGCGACTACGAACAAAACGACGTGTGGCGAATAATGACAATAAAATAGACCGTCTAAAAAGTATTGTACGTTTACACGATTACATTACACAAACGCATCCGTCAATCGAATTTGTAGTTGTTCAACAAATATTGAAATATGTTATTGTCATATTAATACCGACACGTGAAAGTAGGTACATAATAACAGTTCAGGCATACCTTCTAATTAAAATAACTGTACTGATTTATGTAGCTTACAATTTACTATGCACATATTAGTATATTATACTGTGAATGTATACAGCCATTTAGAGTGATACCGCAAACATGTTCACCTCTAATGTTTTCAATGAATAATGATCTTATCAATTTATAAAACTCTGATTTTTGGATTTTATAAATTATTTTTAGATTAAGAGAATTTTTTTTTACCATTTAAGGAGTATCATATTGTCAATACCAATATTAATTTATTTTTTTTAAATGGTAATCACTCATTTTCTGTAAATTATTCAATGGATGATTTATTTGAAAATGTTGGTGTATCCATCATGGTATCTTTGTGTACATACAAAAATATAGGTTCAAAATAATAAGTTGGTAAAATATAGGGCCATAGGGTTATGATAATTTGAATATTATATAGTATAACTAATTAATATTAATCTGTCAACTTTAATTTTAGTTTTAAAATTGTATTTTCTTAGTATAATAAGTACTAGATTAAATTACTTAGTTTAAAAATAATGAAAATGATAACGAACTATGTTAAAATATGATGCGCAGCTTATCAAAGTAATAGCAAGAATAATACAATACATTATTATCTTTTTGGACGTATCGAAAGTAAATAGAATTTATGATTATAAATTTTACTAATTTTAGAGAAAAATTTTTTTTTATTTTATTACCACAAATCACAATAGATACCACATGATTGAACTCGACAATCGTGGATTTGTTATTAACTAAAACTTTTAACGTAAGTGGTTGGTTTATGCATTGTGTTTAAAATAGTTGAAGTTTCATACGTCGAGGTTATGATGTATAGTTGTTCACATAAACATAACGGTCTCTAGAAAGTTAAGAAGTTCAACATGTTGTACAAAGTCAGTCACAGTGTTATAACTTATAACTTAACATTTTATTTTTTGAAGGTTATTATTGGAATTAACCCCAATACATAATATATATATAAATTGTGTTGAAGTTATTGTTGGATGTTATTATGCATCATTTTTAAACCAATGTAAGTTCTTCCGAAACATGTCAATGAATCATAAAATATACTACAATAATAATTGTTGTTATGCTATTGACATAATTGTTCACTGAATTGTAACTCAATCATCAAAAATGAAGATACAATATAAAAATGTGTAAGGTTGGCTAATACAAAATACAAATATAGAATCAGTCGAAAGTAATTTATTTATTTTAGATGTTTAATACTGTGAATAAATCGTTTATAGTTTATACACTCGTAAGTCAAAAGACAAAACATATATTTATGTAACGATCTTCTTCAAAATCACGAATATCATGGATCGGGTGCATACTTTAGTAGTATAGTACTCTACATAATATTATTTTTCGAGAATTGTGCCCTGAATGACTGAATATAATTCCATTCGTTATAAGTAACTGCTTTATTATTATTTTAAGTTTTTCGTTAGTTATCGGTACTTTTAAAAATTAACCGTTAAAACGGTTGTAGATATTATTCACTCAAAATCTAAAAAAAGGATTCGAATCGTGACAAAAGCTTAAAAATAGAACGTCTGTTAAAAATATTGTTGAAATATTTCTAACTTCGGTATTAATTTTATAATATGATACTAATAGGGGCATACTAAACTCTGAATTCATAATGGGTGTTATGCCTATTGGTGTTCATTCGTATATCGTATATCATGTTTGTAGTTTAATAATATAATAACAATGACTGAACATAAACATACACCGCAGTTGATATAATAATCAGATCCATAAAATTGTATAGTCTAAAAAAACTAGAAATTATCATTATACCGCTTAACTACTTTAAATAACATAAAAGAAAAAAAATCAAAATGCTAAATTAAAAAACAACCAGTTTTTTAATTAATTATTTTTATTTTTATTTTTTTTTAGAATCCTATATTGTAATATCTGATAACGGTTATGGTTATATGGTTATATTGTTAATTATTACAAATAACCTACATTCTGCTAAGACCGAATATTGTTGTGTACCATTTGAATTTTACAACACCTCAAATGTTCTGCGGTGATGGTAATAAGAAGTTAATGTATCATATCCTGTCACTAGGCAATAAAAATAAATCTATGAAAAAATGTACAATTAAAACAGTAAATAATCTTAAAATATAGATTTGTATTAAGATTTGTTAATATCGTCACATTTAAACATTGTTACAATACTATTTATAGATTAAAACTAGAAATTTTAATTTATAATCACTATTATATATATATTCAAAATCATTTATATTACCACTCACAATATACTTATATATTACAGATACATGTACAGTTTGGATTACTGGAAACCAAGATCAAAAATCTATCGGTAATAGTAAAAAATAGCTCTAAGAATCATAGCAGGACCATGCGTAACAAGCATCACCATTCCATTGAAATTTGGATTAAAAACAAAATCTAATACATTTTACTTCAGGCTACACTTTACTGGAGGAGCCCCCACTATAAATTGAGACAACAATGAAAAATAGCCTATTGAAATCTAACCTCCATCAACATTTCCAGCTACTTCCTTTAACGTTAACTTAATAATACATTTTGTACTTTTACATTTAATATGTATTTATTTATTTATTTTTTTACTTTTAATATGTAATAATTAAAAATAAATTATGAAAACACACAATATTATGTTGAAACTATTAAATAATGAAAAAAAAAAAACTATAAATTAATAATATTTATTTTATAATTTTAAAAGAATTTATTTAGATCATAGTATTACTTATATTATAAATATATAATAATACTATGTTGTCAATATTATAAGTATTTGTAGGTGAACAACTGAACAACAATACTATATAAATAGAACGTTGAGGTAAATGTTTATATTATATATTATATATCATTCTACAAAAATATTATTCATTATTTTAGCTTTTAAAATTAATGAACGAGTGTAGCTGGATATTCAAAGAAAAATTGCTTACAAAAGTCGGAGCTCCGAATAAATGTTAGTATAATAGGTTATAATACAAAATAATATGTACCTATAACACAATAATAATACTATACAAGCAAAAGATAATAATATTATAATAATATAATATAATATCTCGATCATAACAATGATTTGTTCGATTTTTGATTTTCTCACGCGTTCGTATGCAAGCCGGGCACGTCGCATACATACACATACACACTCTTACAATATATGCCTATAAATATGATAAGTTATAACTATAATACGTATACTTACTCTTCCACTGGAGTTTTTAGACGTTCTACGTGATACAACCGTAGTGGACGTTGGTAAAATAAGATTCGTTCCGACGGAGGAGAAATTTATATGACTTCTGACGGTTTATCTAAAACCATTGATTATACATAATATGATAAAGTTTATATTAAAATATGTACTCGTATAGTCAATGCTAAAACCTATATGAAATACCTATGACATAAAAAAAAAAGTAACAAATTTATACTAATTATACGTATTATTAATAATTATAATTATTTACTAGCTTATTATACATATTATCAATGATCCAATTTCTATTTTGTCGTTGGTATTATGATATGATAAATATGTTTGTGTTTATTATACTACTATATAGTATATGCAAAGGTGGACATTAACTAGTTTAAAAATTAAAACTAAATAATTATTAAGTAAATTATTTTCAAACTTTTTTGCTTAGTTATAGTTAATTTTTTATTAACTCAACAACTTAACTAGTTAGAGAATTTACTGTAAAAATATAACTATTTCCAGTTAATTTAAAGTCGTTCATCATTGCTCTAGATATAGGTATCCAAGATAGCTCTGAATTTAGCTAATTTTTTGTTTTGATCTGTTACTGGCTGAAGTGGTTCTGTGGTTTAGATATTATGAGAACTGGCCGGGACTTTGAAGTAGAAACTGTCTACGAAGCACATTGTTAATAAAACCCAAAGGCATAACGTTAATAGGACATAAAACCGTATTTAGTGGCAACAGCCTGTAAAGACGATGAGACTACAGATGGGTTAAGAAGAAATTGAGAAGTTGATAAGTATAATAAGACGAGATTTTACGGAGGGATTGAAAGAGACAGTTTTATGAGGCCATGGAATTAGTTTGTAGTACGTGGATAGAAGGCGTAATTGGTAAACTAAGTGGCTTTTAGAGAGAGGGGTAACTGCAGTCTTATTAGTTTTGTTGTTATTTCCTGCGAGGAGTTCGGTCTATCTGTCTGTCCGCGACGAGACGACCTCCCGCCAATATAGTCTTCCGACTTATCAATTAGTTAAACATTTAAAAAAAAACTGCACCATTAAGGAAGAAAGACCGATCACGTGGATTGACGTCTCACTAGTCATCGCAATTAACGGGCATTCTTCAAATCTGTTAGATACTGTGACTCTCGTCGCCCATTGACATTTTTATAGCACTCTTTGACGGTTATCGATCAATTTTGGAAACCACCATTCTCAATTCCATTGATATTCCGTAGTCATTTCGTTTACGAAACGGCACAATATGTATTGGTATTATATATTTATTTTTTCGCTAAACGTCGACCTGACAGATATCGCACGCTAGACTCTGGGCGCAATACTGTTAAAAATAATAATCTTATCAGTATTTTATTGTTTGTAAAACTATAGATCCAATTTCACATCTATTTTATGTTTTTGAAAAACCATTTTATAGGACTATTATTCTTTATACCTTACAGACTTATATATTTATTATTTAAATAGTTCAGAAATTGCACGTTCGAATTTTTATGTAGTAAGAAATAAATTTTCAAAAAAAAATTGTATTTGTTTACAAGTAATTTAAATATATATTGCAAACATTTCTTTGTAGGTAATCAATTATTTTTATTTATATAACCTCATTTTTTGCCGATATACTTTTTGTTATTAGGTTTATTACTACAGGTCCCTCAATTAATATTGTTTAAACCTGTTTAACAGGTAAAATAGGAAAAATTGAAAGTACTATTATAACTATTAGGTATTCAAAAACACCGTTTTAAATTTCAACATATAAACTTGTAAGACACGGCACACGACTTGATCAAGGTCAATAATATAATGTTTAATAAAACATATACATAGGTAAGGCCCATAGTTCATAATACGATTCATCTCGTAATACAGTAAAATAAAAATGAAAGTCACTCAACCTCCTCAGGATACCTTAAATAGTGAAAAACGACATTTAAAGTTTAAACGTTTCGTATTCTTAGAAAATGCATTTCAATATTAGATTGCTCTACGAGTATTTAATTACAAAATGTATCATTAATAATTGGTCATTATCATGGCATTAATATCATACAAATACTTTGTATATTATAATATAATATGTTTATTGTTTAAGATAAACAAAATGCGTGGAAACTGTTTAATATGTCTCACATATTTAAATATAAAATGAAATTTGTACAAAAATGAAAACATATTGATACTGATTAGTTATACTGATACGTTTTAAAATAGAAAAGTTACAATTTATATTAATTTCGAAGAACCGAATAATGCGTTCATTCATTTATAAATCTCACGTATTGTAATATTAAAAGAAATGTATGCGAAAATGAAAACATATAGGTAACGAGTACTGAAATACTATGTACAATGTACATTGAAAAAAAAATGTTTTAAAATAAAAAAATTACAATTTACAATAATTTCGTAGAAACGAATGGTTCGTCAATATACATGTGTGACTACTTCCTATATGTATAGTTGATTGTTACAAAACACACGGAAGTAAGTTAGATCGAGAGCATGAAAACAATTTAAGAGGAAATATGATGTTCATATTATTATATAATACTATACGTGTGCTTACTTAAGAGTATAACGGCGACGTAGAAAATATATTTGAAACGCTATTGCTGTACGTGTGTAAATAATCTCATTAGAGTGAATTTTCAAAATAATTAATTAATATTATGAGCAGCAATGCAGGATATACGAAATAAATGATTTTTTTTTTAATTGTACGTATATGTTTATAAATTTGCATTAGTGTAATGAATTAATAATGAGAAGAACCGATCCTTTTACATGACGACGAATAATTTAAATTTCACGTTTTTTACTTTTAAAACGTTTTACCAAATTAATTTAAATTAAATAAATTATTTGTGATAAATACACGACATAATAATATTACACAGTGTCTGTATAAAATGTTATTCGTAGTAGGTACTAAAGTTGTATTGAGTTTAGAAGAAAAACAACATTTTCAAAATATTGAATCAAATTAACCTTATTATATGTGTTAGAAATTATTCAGAATTCAGTATTTTTTCCAACTACAATTTTCATTTCAATTTTATTATTTCTGATATATTATATACATAATAAAATCTATTATACCAGGAAATTAATTTTAATTTTACAACAAAAAAAAAACCATAGTATGAATTTCTTTATTAAATTAGCTGTTCTTTATCTATTTATTTTAAAGTTTTAGCACTTTCATTAAAATTATAAAATATTATTATTACAGAAGTCAATCATATTAAAAATTATTAATAAGCCAGAAACTACAAAAAAAAAAAATATATATATAAATGCATTTGTCTGAATACAGTATAAATACGCATACGATCTATATACATTGATAGATGTGAAACATTATATGAACATGACTTTTTATACACATAATACATTATTAGTTATTAGTAAGTTATTAAAATATATTGTTAGATACAAAAAACATTAATAATGATTAAGTAACAAGTTTGATTTAGAAAAATTCAAAATTACCATAGTAATATGATAATATTGTAGGTATGTAAATAAAAAACATGTGCTAATAAAGGTCAAGGACCGACAGGTCTTAGTATATGTTACTTGTAATACAAGAGGTTTAAAGACGTATTAAAATAAGGTGCATAGTTTTATCCAATTTATTGTTTGTTCCCTGAGTGTTGAAATTCCACTGCGGCCATAAGCCAATCGCATCCGTGTTATGACGTTTTAAATAATGTAGTGGTGCAACAGTAAATAGTTCCTCGGGGCTCTCAAAACGAAATGTCTGGTCATTGGGCGGCACCATCATCATAAAACTATTAAAACTTCCGTAGAGACAGCCATCGCACATGATTTCCGAAGGTGTGTTTCGACGGCAGTCTGCCTACTGTTTTTTTTTTTTTGTATCGAAATCATTATCTCCTTAGTATAGGTAACCTATTTGGCTTTGAACGTAGCCAAATTTTTACTTCGGGACATAAATGTCCTAATTGGTTCAGATAATACGGTTTATAGTCACGACTGTGAAGCTGAGTCTGGTCACAATGATATAACTTTCGTTAAGGCAACAGGACACGAAGACGGCTCGACTACTAACCTTTAAGAAATAGTGTCATAACAAACCGCAAAGATCTACGGACAACAGGCTGAAAAATTTTAGAGAAAACAGTCCTTAAATGCTTAAGGATATAATAGGACACGATGGAGTAGTGGAATTAGACTAGGAATGAGATAAAACTACAGTTTGTGAGTTTTGCAGACTTATTGATGCATGTGGTGCATGTACTAGTAAGGAGTTATACTTCTGCTGAATTTCTTAACTTGTGCAATACCTACCAACCATTGGCCGTGATGTCTCAAAATGAGATGTAGTGCTCTAAATTTTTGTTTTTATTGTGTCACCTGCAATTGTTCATGAAACGAAACAGTATTATGTTTAATTTTTCGACGAATGTCACTGCATATGTTGGGATGAAATGAATTATTTATGACGTATATAGTTATGTGTATGGTATGCATTTTTTTTTATCAATTTTAAAGTCAATTTCTTGTGTATTAAATAGGACGCTATTGTACTCGTATGTTATCGAAATTTCTTTGCCGTGGGAGCTCAGAATATTTCATAAGCAACGCCACCGTCCACCAATTAAAATAAAATTATGAAAATAAAATGTTATATTATAGGCATTATAGGATCATATTGACGTTAAAAATGTGAGTTACCACCATAAAATTTTAACGGATTTTCATTCATGGTTTTTCATTTTCGTTCCATTTTATATTTTTACGATTTTATATAGATAAATATTTAATACAAAATAATATAACGATCGACAATAACTGATGTTAATTTTTGCCACGATTTGTTACTGCTAGTGTATAGTAGTGATTCGTACCTATAAACATTATAAATTATAAATATTAGACCTATAAACACGTGCCTATAATAAGCACGTTGTGTGAATGAGCCTATACAATATCGCGTACCACCGTGGACTATAAACAGTATAGTAGTTCTATTATTTGTCCTATTGTACGATTTTCGTTTAAATTTATAAAATATATTTTTTTTTTCTGGAACTAATTAATTATCCTTTCAGTCCTTTGTTCCTGCTGTATATCTAATCTACACTGTGGCTTTCGGCGACTTGGATGTTTTTTGTTTTTGGGGAATTCAATAATAATAGATCGTTCTAGATAGTATTATGTGATCCCACAGTAAACAAGCACCGTACGTCGTCGCCGGTCAACTATTATTTTTTGTCTAGTGTATTATATTGGCACGTTTTGTGCCGTTGTGTAGGAATCATCGTATTCTATTGTTTATATTTCAAACCAACTATGGCTCGTCGGTAAATTATTGTGATCTATTTCCAGTCCACCTTTCGTATAGTGTACGTCATAATGTAGTGGTGATGCGTGACTCGTGGGTCGTGACTCATAAATCAGGGAGAAGGATTTGCCAAATTGTATTCGGGGCAGCAAAAATCAAGATTAAATATATTTCGTGCAGGCGAGAGGGGATATAATAATGTGGGTTGTGATAAAAATAGATATGTATAACTCATTGTATACTCGGGTAGCCAAATGTATGATATATTACGTACCTACGCGAGCACATAATAATTAGTCACAAGAATTATTTCCGATCACTTATCGAATAGAATCGTAATGAAATCTAATATAAAGAAATCGTAACGTTTAGTGATTAAGTTGTACGTGAAAAATAGACACGTAGAGAATAAATTGCAGTATATTGATTTGTTTAAGTTCAAAATCGAGTGTTTAAGGTGACTATAATATTTTCGGCGTCCACGTAGTTCCTATAAATTAATAGTTGACAACAACTCGTATCATGTATGTAAGGTGTAGATCAATAAAATAATTTGCTTTCATTATTATAAAGCGAGCTTGAGTTCGAGAAGAGTATTGGTTATTGGTAACTGGTAAACGAGTTTTATTATCCGTAGAATAACCCATGATGTACCTACGCCGTATAGTGTTAGTTTGGCAGCACCAACATCGATTTTCCAAGCGAAGGATAAAAACACTCAACTTGCCTATACAAAACGCCTTAGAAAGCGTGTTCAGTTTGGTTATTAATAGTTATATTAATTTATTATACCAGTACGTGGTTATAGTAAATAATTATTTTCTAAACGATTATTATATAACGAACAGTAAGTCATTTGTATTCACAGAGTATCCTGCTCTCTCGAGTGGCCTGATGCAGGTACCGCGATACATAATGTACAAAATATCATCGCGTTCCATACCATTAGGAAATGTTGAAATACTGAACCCTAAATCGATTTAAAGTCTGCAAAATAGAAACTTATTCGTGGACATAATGTATTCAGTGTCCAATAAGTAATACAATAATAAAAATTTATTTTTTAGCACGTGAGTCACTAATGTAAGTAGGAATATCGAAAAACAAATTATACTGAGGCTATACATAATATTTCGTTGGTGACATCGCTGTCGTCGCTGCCATCACAGTGTGTAAAAATAAACGTTTTACTGAAGAATTTTAAAAGGCCTTATAATGTATATTATTTCATCGTCTCGTGTGGGGTTATTACTCCATCATAATGCATACATTTAAAGTATGGTGTAATAAAAATATGTTAAAAGCATGTGAGATAGTTTATATCAAAACAAACAAAATTATCGCATAAGAAAAGAAAAATAATATAAGTTCTTAGCTATTTGTATTCGAGTTAATATATTAGTTATGAAACTAATTTGGTAATAATTATAGTTAAAGTAGGTAGTTATGTTATTTTTTTTTCTTAAATTACAGTTATATGTAGAATATATAGATAGGTTATATACTTATATATTAATTGTTTTTAAAAAACGGGTAATTTTATTTAGAAGTAATGAAAAAGGTAAAACAAATATAAAATAAGAAAAGGTTCACCACCAAACCTACACAATTTTTAAAATGTATATTTATTGATATAATACTCATACCTATATGTGAACGATTTCATGATGTATCAAAAGAACGTCGATAAAAACTATTTTTACATAATCATAATATGTAAAAAGTAAAAAAAAAAACACTGCGTGAATAGCATTTTTTGGGGTCAAGAGCAGTTGTTGGTCCGCGCGCACCAGTTATACAATCATAAACGTTCATTAAAATATTATTATATTATAAATTAGAGACCGTTTTGTCGTAAGTGCATTATCGACGTTATCGTACCATAACGAAATTATACACGTTCTATAGCATAATATTATAATTATACGAGTCATTAGGTGGCGTTTTGGCAAATAAAGCGTAATAATATAGAAAAATAATATGAGTTATACCATTGACACAAATTTGACAGCCAGCCAGGTTCCTGATGGCTTTCTGTCTGGTACTTCCGACTTCCTATGTGCGTTATTCAACCGGCCCAAAAAGGTAAATATTTACAAAAACGCACAATATATTAGTCAACTACTTCGATAAGTTAAAAAATAACTCGAGTTAATAGTTTAGTAGATTGAACAATATATCGTTATAAATTTAAAGTTAATAGTTCACAAATACTTGATATATTTGATTCTCCAAGTTAAAAGCTTATTAAGGAAACAAATTATTGCATTAACTTCATATTAAAAAATGTTCATCTAAATGTTATTTAGTACGTTAATCAAATACAAATGATTTTTAAATACTATGATTTATAAATAAAATTATTTTATCAAGAAATATAACAGAAATTATGACATATTAGAATACCAAACTTTTTTAAAGTTAATTCTAATGTAACGTACATAGTTCTCATAGTTATTAATATATTTTTAAAACCATTAAAACCAACAATTACAATTTTAAATTGATGGATTATATTTTTGTACATAATTTACACACATATATATATATGAACAATAAATTTAACTAGAAAATAATTCTTTTTTATTGCAATATTCATTTTATGTTAAATATGGTATTAAAAAGTTAATATAATATAATATCTTATTGTATACGAATTATTTTATTTTAAAATGTGTTTCAAAATTTATTTGAATGATGATATTCTGGGTAGGTACTTATTTCAGATATAATTTTAATTATTATACTAGAAAATGACTAAATCAATAGAAGGCTGATGGTTTGATACTAAAAAAGGGACAACTTCACTTTGTCCTGTAAAGTTTAACGTTGGTTAAGTATAAAAAATTACTTACGAAGGGTATTAATTATTAGAAATTGATGATATTTTTAATAAGAGTTGCAGCATTCCTAGTATTTTTATTACCATTGTGTGCCTTTTTATGCGACTAAGTTTAAGTGATCAAATTGTTTATAGAACCCATGAACTATATTCAGTTTTTTTTTGTATATATTATAAGCCTAAGAGTCTAAGGCTTGGACTATTGTGGTTGTATGACACGACACGTTCAGTTTATAATAAAACGATAATAATATTAGTATGCATGTAATTCACACACTTTTATAAACGTTATCGTCGCATAATATTGTATTATTATTATTCTATCCTATAACCTGTCCCTTCTACCGTAAACTTTCACCATCATATTCACCTATTATAGTTGTTGTCACCGAAAACAATAATTAATATTTACTATATTATATTGTCTATGGACTCAACTGGTTATTATTATTATTATTATTATTTTTTTTTTGTTTTACGTAATCTACCGATCTGTATTCGAAGCGCCGCGGCTGATCGATAGGTCTATACTTTATAACAATAGTATAATATACCCAACAATATATTATTATTATGTTTGTTATGTACGTAACGCACGATTAGGAAACGCACGAGAAATCTCGTCCCGTTTATGTTGTATAATATTATACATTATTATGTTAATTTTATGTAGGCTGCATAATAGCTCAATAAGTGATTCTATGAAAATGATTAATAAGCGTTAAAAACTTTAAACATGTGGTAAATTGTAAATATAAAGAAAAGTTGAAAACGAGGTGCGGAAAAATTGTTGAAGTTAATATATTATTATGAACTTAGTTTAAAAAAAAAAATTGTTTAAAGCACGGATTGCAAATATAAAATGTTTAAGAAAAGTCAGTATATTCTTTCTTTAGTTAAATTTATTAAGACAATTAATTGTTGATTAGTGATATATTTTATATTGCAATAATAAGAATCGATGATTAACACGATATTGATGTATAAACGAGATTGATTGCACAGATTGGACACCAAACATATTATAAATTTAATTAGTTATGTTCTTTATGTACATAATGATTTTTATCATTCTAAGACACTATAATTTCTTCGGTAAGATTTTGCGAATTTAAAAATACAATTTCTTTATTGCATTAAATAATATCATATTTAGTATTACCTAGTAGGTATTACATCCTAAAAGTATACTACACAATACACATATTTATTTAATCATTTTGTTATTGTCTCGGGCTGTAGGTGATTATGGGCCAACTGCGATCCGGACAGGAGTTTGATTTTTCCGGGTCGACCGATCCTTGCGTCGTGATGAATCTGACTAGAGGGTCGCTGAAGCCAGGCACGGCAATAGACGAAGAGGTTATCGAACGATATGTGGCGGCCATCAGTGAATATCTGCAAAACACGCTTGGTGTTCAAAAGTCTAGGTAACCTATACCTTCATATGAAATGAAAAAGACAAAAATATAGTCCATAATAAATTAACGAGTGTCTGATCTAGATGTACCTATAGTACACAGTGTGCTGCAAAATATCCTCCCTAGTTTTAAAGATAAATAAAAAAGAACAATTTTATTTTTACATTTTTTTACATATATTTATTGTGAAATATAAGACTTTTTAATTTATATAGTTTCAAATAAAATTTCGGTCAAGTGGCGTCCTTTATTGTCGATGCATTGCTCCAAGCGAAATTAAAAATGTTGGATAACTTTTTCAAGCATTTCTTGAGGTATACAACACATTTCTGTAACAATTACTTTCTTCAAAGCTTCCTGCAGATTTCTTGGATGATATATTTTATAAACCTAAGATTTAACATAACCCCACAGAAAAAAAATCACACCGTGTTAATCGGGGGATCTTGCGGGCCACGGAATTTCGCATCTAATGAAAATCATGCGACCAGGAAATATTTTCCTCAATAATTTTATTGACATTTGTGTATAACCAAAAGTCTAAAATCGATATTGATTATTATAAATATCAAAATCCCATCTTCCTACATAAATAGTCTCAATTCTCATTATTTTACAATTATAAATAACTGACCGTATATTTTCATAGTAAAATAAGGGAGGCTGTTTTGCCGCACTTGTGCTATTCTCGGCAATCCACCAAATCAATTAAGACATCCAATATCATCTATTTTGCTTAGAAAATTAATTTAAGGTATACTTCTTATTTTTGTATGGCGATTAAAAAAATAATATTTTGGTTAAATGATAACGATTGCAGGAATAAACTTAACTACCTATTAATATCCGTTAGTAATATTTTTGACTGATATGCATGTGGAATCCACATTGTGGATGCAGTTATTTTTTATTCGTTATTAAAATATAAAAATATTCGTTATCATTTATGCCATAGGGATATAAATACAGTTATATAGTTATATATATACTATAAATTGAATTAAGAGTATAATACTTTAATTAAGGTGATGTATCAAAACAAAATCAATTGATTTTATATAGGTCACAGACTTATAATACGAAATTTATTAGACTTAACAGTATATTATTTTGTTTAGAATGGGAAAGAGATAAAATCTTATTACCGAAAATTGGTACTTGGAATTTAATTTAATTTTAAAATTCAGGTCAATCATTTCACTTTTGATTAGCTTGGAGACTAATTATACAAGTCCAAATATAAACTTATTTTCTGTAAGCTGATTAAATCACAATGTTTAAAAACTGCTTCAGAGAACTTACCTGCAATTTTTAGCTTAAAAGCTACTATTCTAAAAAATCGCTTCTGTAAATGCTCAAGTTTTTTAATTAAACCAACTAGCACAGGATTCCATATAATATAACTAAAATCAAGTATTGACCTAGTGAAGTAATGAAAGAGGTATTTAATATCACCATTTTATTCCAGAAAATATGTATAGCTTTTCGCCCCATTAAATAATTAAACGATGTACCATAAAAGTAAGAGTAATAGTACTGATGAAGTATAATGTATTAGATACTTACCGCAGAACGTTGATTCATATAAATTTATAGTTTCACAATTCCTATAGTTACGTTTTACGCTTTTAAGAAGGCTTTTCTATTTACTTTTAAATGGAAAACATGCCTATTTTCAATGATTTATTTTAATTGCATTTTCATGTGAGTTTATCTAGAAGATTTTAACTAATAACAACTACCTATGTGATGTTTTAAATTTTTGAGTCGTCATATAAATTGCTTGGAATTTTGTAAGTTACTCGATTTGGATGCTGTACGTCCAGATCACAACCATTATACCTTAATATTTAATAGAACACTATTACAATATCCTAAAACAGCTATATAGTCCTTTTACTCATAGACATTCCCTGTTAATTCAAATCGGATTCGTAATACAGAGAGCGCTGGTGGTAGTATATGCTATATAACTTTGGATTAATTATACATTATAATATATAACTGCTTGCGTGCATCGGTCAATCAATCACAACCACCCTCTCTATATTGATTCTCGACGTGTAGTGTTAAAGTAATATAGGGAGGCCTAGTCTATTAATATAAGTCCCATTTGAACTTTTTAATCATAATTAAAATTCATAATATAGGTTGGATCTCTTGACAAAAATATTTTCAAAACGGTTTATTAATAAAGTAGGCAATATCCTAATATTATGTGTCAGTGTAAGGTAGCCGTGTTTTTTTTGGTTTCTCTATCCTCGGTAAAATTAAAACGAGTATATTATGTAGTTAGATATATAATACAGTTTTGTAAATAAATTATTGTTAATTGTAAAATTATTCGTTTTTTTTTGTCGTGTATGGTGGGAGTTTATTATATTTGAATTTTGTTCGTAATATTGTAAGTGCTTATAGATTTAATTTTTTAGTATAAAATAATATGATAATATATTATCAAAAAACTGTTGATAGACAATTCATAGACAATTATAGGAAATGTATACAATATTATAGGAACATTACAAAAGTTCTATTACTATACATTATACAGTTTTTTGTATAAATACCATATCCCCATAAAGTATCGTTGTGAGATCATGACACTTCATTATTGACTTTTATTTTTTTTTTATTAGCGAACCAGTCACTTTTTAAATTTTTGGGCATATATTATTTCTAATAGATTGTAGTTGAAAAACCCGTATTTAGACGGTATTGATTAGTTATGGATATTTTATAAGGGTAATACGGGACTTATGGCATGTGCTGTACCTGTATTGTTAATTATTACTTTACATATTTTATACTTCGACGACTCAGATAAAAATGAGTTTTATCTGCAACATTTACACATAGTATCATTTTAATATTTAATTGTGTTTGAAATACTCGGTAGGCGGTAGTAAGCACTCGCAGAACGGCAGAACTATGAAACCTCTGGCTCGACTATAAAATATATTTGTAGAGGATTATTTCCAACACCACATATATATATATATATATATGACGCCTGTAAAGTCAATAATATACGATCTATTTGATCTATGTACAACACAATATTATTGCGTATCATAAAATAAGTGGGTTTCAAAAAAAGGCTTTGAAATTATCAAATCATTAAGTACATATTAAATAAATATTTAACGAATATGATGGTAAATATTTAACCTATAATGATAATACTGATAACAGTGATAACTATAATGTCACAAAATATCGCTGTTACACTATTATGTAGTGAATATAATATCATTACATAAACGATTAACACAAACATACGTAAAAGTTTTTTTTTTTTATTTCGATTTATCTCTATTTGCTCTCGTAATGATTATTCAATACAATACCACTCGTTGGTGCTTACCTTTGCATATAATTAACTATTAGGTACTTGTCACAACGTCCAACTATCTGTTTTGTGTAACACAACATTAACATTATACACGAGTGTAGTTCTCACCATCACGCCACTGCTGTGGGCGATTATCAAAACAATTATATTAATTTGTTTGTACTTGCCGTTTTATATTACACCACCAATGTTCGATCAAAATTTGGTCAGTGATAAGACAGTGAGATGTAAGCAATGTCTTATCATAAATATGTTTGAAAGTGGTGTCAGACGATATTAGCACACATGATATTACAAAATATCAATGGACACGCGTTTTCAAAAAGTGTCCACAAAAGATTCAGTTTAGGTAGAATATTAATATTAATATTATTGTGTAATCTAACACTTGTTGTTTATAAGTTTATAACACTCACTAAAACATGCTTTATGCTGAAAAATTATCAAAATTACTCAGTGACTTGATTTTCATGCTGTAATATTATTATAATCACAAATCTATAAAAAATATATCAACGCTTTGATATTGTTAAATATTATCATGGAAATCACATAGACCGTTGCTACTAATTATTGTTTTTTTATTATTATAATTCTTAAATAAAGTTCCTGTCGAATTAATGCTACAAGAAATGATTTGACAATACTAATTATATATATATACATTTTTTCGTTTCCGTAGAATCATGGTTTTTTACTACGAACACGACATGGCGCTGATTGGCAACAACGGAAGAACTTTGAAACGTATTTGGTCCGAAATCGGCACGTTTCCTTCGGATTGAAATGCAAAGGACTGAGGCTTGCTTAACTGCAGTTTTAATATTAATAATAAATAATAATATATTATAACATAAACACCAATATAAATTATCAACACCAATATATTGTACCGAGTTTTTCATATTTTATTCGATCTATTTGGTACAAAATTACAGACCTATAGACATAATAATAATAATAATATTTATGTAAATATATATATTTTTATAAACACATACAGACACATATGATGTATGTTCATATAATATATAAATATATATATACTCGATGTGCATTTAACTTTGAATACAACACAGATAAATAAAATTGTTCTTAAATTCAAATTATTAATTAAGCACCGCTCGTTAGATCCTTTAGAAACAAACATAGTGGTACACACTAAACGGCCATAGTGTATTGTTTTATAATAATATGTAATTAGGATGTGTGTTATCAACAGATGCAAAAGATGATATTGTAATAATATGACAATAACTAAGGCTCACGAAAGATATTCTCCGTAATTTAGATAGAACATATATATATTGTACAGATATTATGGTATTATATGTGGATGTATCTATTGTATTTTTTTTTACAAGTAATATAGGAAGATACGTATATTATTTACACGTTTAGTATTTATTATTAATTTTATATTAAATAAATATGTGTATATATATATATATATATATAAACATACATAATATATTAATATATATATATGTATATACTATAAAAAAAAGTAAATAGGAATTTGGACAAAAATCGGGGACCCTGAATTACCAAGCTTATATAAAATAGACAGTCAATAGACAAACGTGGTTTTTAGAAAAACGAATATTAAATAAACTTAAAAATGGAGATGAAGGGGCAGGGAGGGTAATACAATTTGTACAAATATTTTGCGAAAAATTGACTAGTCATTTAAATTATAAAATGAATACACACTAATAATTATTATATCCAACAAATGTATATAAATACAATATACACATTTGTAAATACAAAGAAAGGTAACATTACATTTGCAAGTATACCTAAATAGTAAATAATAAATAAAATACTATCGGATGAGAAATGCAAGTGAATTGACAATTATATGGAAACTGCAATTATAATATATATTTTTGAATTTATAGAATAAAATGGAAAATGTATGAACCCAACCGAAAAAAGTAACGTGTATATATTGCAGTAAGCAGACAAACGAAAATCACAGTCTTAATCGAAAGTTGTTAAAGACATTTTAGTGCATGTCGTATAATTTACAGACAATAGTAAACGAAAACGTTAAAATATATAAAAATTATAACGATGATAAAATAGTTTAAAGTCATTTATAGATTTCGATTTCGACTTAGTAAATTTGTAAACATCAGAGTTATATTTTATCATTAACTCATAATTCATACTCCCAAATATTAAAAAAGAATAAAATCCCAATTTCTAAATTACGAGATTTGAATAAAATGTTTTGATTTCAGATTTCAGATTTCTTTGAGTACTAATAGTATATCAAACTTTGAATTTAAATAAGATCGAAATATATTTGGAAATGGTAAAAAATCTAAATTAAAGTGTTGCATATGTTTTGTTTATAGTAACTTGAATAATACAAGTAAAAAAATACATTTATGTACATAAAAAAATTATCAAAGCTAAAATTCCATCTCTTGCAATATGAGAAAACCCACGTTACTTAGTTACACGATATTTTAGTCAGGTTAGGTTCATTTTCAGGGATATACATTTGTTTATATTACTTAAAATTATATGTCCGAAAGATATAAGATTAATAATATAACTATTAATTATGACAATAGTTAATTGTATATATTCTTATGTATAACATCATTTCTTTTTAATAAACAGCTATAACATCAATAAATATTAAAATAATGACTAAACAAGAAAGATAATTATTTGAAAAATCAAATGAAGAACAACTACTAAAACGGTATTCAATAATAATAAAAACAAACAAACGAGCAAATTCTCTCTCCGAACAACACAAGCTAACATTAATTAATAATTAATAATACGTACCTAAATGTATAACAACAAAATTACATCAAATTATTAATAATAATAATAATAATAATAAAGGTTTTTTTTTTTTTTTATTCGCGTTTTATATATTATATTATAACTATATGTAAATGAGATTAAAGGAATTTGCAGTTAATTATTTTTTTTTCATTTTTCTTTTATTATTATTATTAATCATTATCTTTTTTTAAACTTGTTTTTTTTTTTTTACATAGACAGAAAAAAAGCGTTTTGGATAGAATCCGTACACGCACACGCATACACACAGATACACGGGCACACCGTGTAATTCTTGGGGACAAGGGGCGCTGAGATTTTTTAAATTTTTTTCCAGGACGAGGACCAGATGAACCGCTATTGCTTTGCTCATTGCTTGGTCCTCCACCAGGAGTTGACTTTTTCGCCCAGCTTGCGACACCAGCCGACTAGTTTGCGTCACATTGCGGCCACCGAGTCTTCGTCACCTTCCTCAAGTGTTACGTGGAACCTAATGTTCGGGTCCTGGTCACTGACCGAGGGTTTCGAATCATCTTCGTCGCCGCTCTCGCGGTCTTCGGACTCGTCGGCGGGCGGACTGGGTGGAATCATACCTGTTGCGCGTAAAACGAAACCTTAGATCTTAGAATTATTTATATGTACGTTACGTTACTCATAATCGTCTTGACAACGATAACGGATATAACGACGATAATTATATTATTATGCGTATTATTCGAGGGAAACATCCCTCGTACTCATACGAAACAAACATATCATATTATATACTTACTCTGGTACCAGTCTCTGTTTTCTTCGAGAGTGTCGAGTATTTCCTGGGCGTCGGGATGCACTAAGTCGGCCCACGTTTCCCACAGAGGGTGCACGATGTAATCAATAAATCCAACCTGCGTGCAAAAAACACAATAACAGTTAATAATTTGGTCGGAATCGTTATTAAAGTTCCGTCAGCGTTATACCTGTGATTTTTCTATCGTAGCGCTATGCCTGTCGCACATCGGACTGATGTCTAGGTTTTGTTCTCGCTCTTTGTCACCCTGTTGGAAGAATTCCTCCATTAACAGGTCTACCCATCTTTTATATAGTTCTAACGGTTTGGTGGGGTTACTCAAGTCCGCGCAATGTACCAAGTTTTGCAAGACCTATTCAAAAAACGTATAAAATATACATATATACATTAAAATATGTTCAGATATCTTGATAGTGTACTGGAGTTTAGCATTGCAATTTATATAAATATATGTTTTCATATAGTATACTTAGGTTTTGTATTAATATATGTGTTTATGACACTGAAGTGGCATATGATTTACTTGTATTCTGTCGGTGTAATTGTCCAGTAATAATACCCCGGAACCGGCTACTTTTTTTGTTTCCACCATGGTTTTGAGGTCAGCCAACAGACTCATATGCTTTGACATGTCAGTGGAAAGTACCTATAAGTGATTAAAAAATAGCACGAAAAAGAACGTTAATAATTTATTATAATCATTGGGTATTACTATTATATCCGTACTATAAAAAATAACATCGATAAAGTCTTACCATGTCGATAACCATTTTTCTCAGAGTCTGCCTTTGTTTCTTATTGATATTCTGGAATATGTCACATCCGTCATTTTGTAAAAGTTTGAAAGCCACTGCTAAATGATGGTTTTCCAGTACGGACTCGTCGTTGTACATCAGAGCTAATTCAGAACCTACGTAAAAAAACAAGGATGACAAATGTCATAAAAATCTGCGCAACTCAAAATGACATTAGGGTGCATTATTATATATATATATTATATTTTTGAGTGCTATTTACTCGAGTTGATGAGAAACTGATTGGTCAGTCCGGGATGGTCAACGTCGTGTATGGCGGCCGCGAAAAGGGCTGCAGTGATTTCCAGTGGAGTAAAAACACTCTGGAAAAAAAAAGAATCGTTCATTAATACAACATAATACTTTAATCATTGCACCATCACACGATGTATTAAGCTCCAGATTTGAGATTATCATATAATTTAATGTAAACTTAGGTATGATACTGTTTTTGCAAGTAAGCTCACCTCCAAAGCCGGTGAGTTCAGCAGAACGTTGGTGGACTGGACGACGTCCGCCGCGTGAGTGCTGTTGTGGAAAGGATTGTCTTTGGCGTAATGATCCTCTAGAGTCATCATGAACGCAACAAACGTTTTAGCCGGAATCATGAACGTTTTCAAAAGCTCTCGGTTCTGAGAACGATAAAAATAAATAGCGGCCATTAGCGAGAATCGTTCGGTTAACAGCGTGGCAAACGAGCGGTGTGACTACAGCTGCAGTTCAGTAACTATACCCCTAGCTGTAGTCTCCTCCTCCTCGCCACCATTACTGTCATTATTATTACTGTTGTTGTTGTTGGTTGTTACCTGGAACACGGTGTACGCTATAGCCGTCAGTGGCCGGTTGTTGGTCAGATCGGCTATCCGGAATATATCGATACCCCATTTGTCAATTTCGGCCAGAGTCTGAAAGAGAAACCACGAAGGGTAGTTGTAACTATCAATACATTGTGTACAACAATATTCAACGAGAATACAAATATTTGTTGATATAATAGTAGGCGTACACGGTAGTTTGCCGTTATTGTAATATAGGTAGGTAGGTACGTCATTGTCGGCGGTGGTAGCTTACTAATTGTTTCATCCAAAACGACATTATATAATATAATGATCGATATAAATATAGCGTTAAATCTGGTACATAACAACGACTCTATTGTGGCATGTAGTAGGTATATTTTATTATTTAAAAATGTATTATAAACTGATTTTAGCATCAAACAACCCGGGTTGGAAAAATCAAGTTTTTTATAAATAATACACAAAACTAACGTTTTATTTGTAAAAACATTTAATAATTTCGTTGTTGAAAACATAGGTTTTTTATTATAAAAGTTTTTTTTTTTAATATTAATAAAACAAAAAAAAAAAGTGTTCCAATTGTAATTATACATTGGTACACTTTAAAGTATATAAGGAATTACTAACAAAATTTAAAATATTGATTATGAATTGTGAACCCATTTATTGGTTGAATGCATCGTGATTTATACACAAAATATTAATTGTATAGAAATAATTACTATACAATTCTATGTTTTTTTTTTTTCTTTAATGTTGATTAAAACGTTTTAAACGTTCACGTATAAAATGTTTTGAGTAAAACCATTTATTTAAAGCGCTTTAAACATATGTTTAAAACAATTTGCTTCAGACATATTCCAACCCTGTTAATAACAGACCGCGTTTAATCGTTTTAAAAATGTAACGTAGAAATTTGCCTAAATCCATCTTAAATCTCATTACATTTTACTCCCCACCTGCGGTTTTTACGACGTTTACTCATTCAACATTTCAATTTATAAAATATAAATTATAAAATTAATAATAATTTATTATTTGAAAACATTCGATTAAATCAAAATAATATTTTCTGAATAAAATTATAAGAAATGTTTAAAAATAATATTGATTATTACTTTTATAGTAAATAATTTTACCACCATCGAGGTAAGCCATTTCGTTTTCGTACCTGTCCTTTATCTCCCCATGCAACCGCGCGGATTCAATCGATTATCGTATGGGCAACATATACTATTATATCATAATATTGCAATATTATTATATCGTATTTTTGACTCACGTGTCCTAATTCTTCTTCTTTGGGCGTGTCGACGCCGAATTTCGGTAGCCGTTCGCCGGCAAAACTGTTTGTGTGCGATAAGGCCCTTTTCACGCCCGATATATGTGACATCGGCGTCACTTTGGATTTAACATCTTTTTTCTTGTGCTGTGCGCCGGATTGTGAATTGGACGCGCCAGAGGACGACGACGCTTTATTAGTGCTTTGCCGCCCTTCATCTTGGTTTTCATCGGTATGCAGTGACGGTATATCCAGCTCTTGTTGTTTATCTGGAAAAGATGCATCAAAAGCATACTTTTATTTACGTTTTATGCACGTGTACAGTTCTCAAATTCCTGAAGTTTTTGTCGTATAAAATCGATTATTAAGAGGCAGAACTGCAGAGTTGTCTTAATAAAATATACATATTATTATCAATATAATTACTTACCAAGAAACGTGGAACAAATGTATTCAGATATTTGATTTCCAGATTTACTAGACTCGGAGAAGTGACTAAGCTCTTTGTTAAGCATCCTTTTGAACTGTAACATAATTTACAATATTTAATTTAATTAAACAGCTATACATTTTTAGTTGAAATTAATATTAATCACTTCGCATTTGAGAAATTTCAAAATATCAGTCGTTAATAATTAATTAATTGTTATATAATATTTTATAAATTAACCCTTTTAAAAGCATACCTAATAAAATATATTGAACCATTGAAGGGTTCAATGAAACTCAAGTACTTCGTTTAAAAAAAAAAAACGACCAAAACGTAATGCGCTTTGATTAATATAATATTATAAATAAAATGTTTCTCATAGCTGCATATTATAATTAAAATTCATTAAACTTAAATAACTTTTTTAACTATAAATATTAAAAATATTAGTACATATTATTTAGTATTTTTTTGTGAATTTGAAATCACAGAGGTGGTTTAGGTAAGAGATTAAGGCTACCAAAATATTTCTTTACATTGTGTTCTGCATACTTAACGTGTATTAAAGTAAGCTTTATATGATCATTTACTATATTATGCTATGTATAATAAAAAAAAAATGCACATCAGATATATTTTTCATAATGTCCTTTCAATTTTTCGCTATATTTTTCTTTTCCTTTGTATTCAAATATGACCGAATATGTATACCTATACATAAAATGCGCTACCGCTGTTGAGTTATGGAAAATTTAATTTACGTGGAAAAAAAACTAAAATCGATTTCTTGGATATTTTCCACTTGAGAAATATCTAGCTATCCTCGCGCTGGTTTCAGAGTGTGCGAGTATAAATTGCCCGTGTTTATGCTGCAGGTCCACGGAGGTTAGTATACGAGGAAATAATAATAATACAAAAAAAAAAAAACAAAATTCTATTTCTTGTATTATTTTCCCGGAAAGTTTGTGCATTAATTTCGAGTACTATCTCGCATTTTTAATGCAAGCCTTAGCTGTCGAAAACCGTTGGCCGCTGCACACTTTTCCAAAATAATTTGCATAAACCAATTTTATATTTTATTTGATACATACATATATATATTTATTTCAATATAAGGTTGCTTATTATATAATTTAATTATTATGCAACATCAGCGAATACTTGGGGGAACTCCATTTAGCTCGCCTACAATATTATTATAATATAATATAATGTACTCGGCACAATTAAATGTATTTTGTCCCATTAAACGTTTATGAGAAACATAAGGGTTACATACTTACACCTGTCGGGAATAATACCTTTTCATATCATATACGTATCTATATGCTATGCATGGTATATAATATAATATTATATATATATATATATATATATACATATTATGAGACGTGATTGGAATCGTACTGCTATTAATCTTATCGAAAAGAAGACCATTAAGAAACCGTTTACGTTTACGTTTGTATTTTATAAAATGTTTTCAATTATCGAAACGCGACTGTACAATGGCGAAATTTACACCACCCACAACGCTACTATATAATATATTATCTAACTGCTACAGTCTCTATACAATATTGGTTTGAGACCCCGACAATGATTAACTCTTAAATTGTATAATATATTTTATATGTAAATATGTGCACTAATTTAGTCTTGTAAGACCAAAAAGAAGACAAAAAATATTTAAATAAAAGTATAAGTTATGATATATATTGTATCTATAATTAAATATTATAATGTGAACTGGTTAAAATTAATAATATAATATTAGTATGATGCACGATGGACTCGATATATAAATAATCTGAAATATAACCAGGATACAACGCTTAAAAATGTATGAAATTTAACTTTGATATAATCTTAAATATGAGCGTATAATACATAATATAATGTATACTTATTGAGAATAACGAAATGTGTACGCAAATATGTTTGATCAACGGAGAATTAAAATAAGTGAGTGATGATTAACCGTAGTATTGAAAAATATAGATGTATGGAGATACGATACATAATCTAAAATCTTAATACAATTATAGAAAAATGTAGGGATAATTACACCAAAGTTAACAAAAAGTATGAAAAAAAAATGGTACGACATATTCAATCACAAAAATTCACAAAGTTTCTCTTGGTAATTTTTTCTTGTGACCGTCCAAAGAACCAACTAAATTAGCTATCCAAAATCACTCTAAAAATTAAGGTTAAATACATCATTGTAAAAAAAAAAATACATGAATCGCTACGCTCGAATCAAAAAATTTTATTTTCAAAATCAAATGTTAGTTTATATATTAGTGTTATATAAAATCTATACAGTAAATCAATTGATTGGATAAAATAATAAAAATGAATACTATAATTATACAAAAATATACAAAACATGTATTTGATAATATGAATTTTAAACAAAGAATAAAACGATAGGGACTAATATGTTATGTATATATTTTATATTTTTACCCGTTATAATAATATAATTGCTATAATAATGTCGTATAAATTAATTAAAATATATGATAGATGTTTAACTATAAATGAAATAAATAATTTTATTTTGTTAACTTTGAAACAAATCATATATTTTTACATATGTTAACTGAGAAAAAATGAGGTTTTCAGATCCATGATAACTACATTTTTTATAAAAGAAATATTTGACAACTTTCTAGGCCATTTTATATTATAATGAAAAAAACTATATATTTAACCCGTAATTTAGATGCAGTGAAGTATGATTTTACATACCTTCGATGATGCCATGTCTGAAACTGATCTATGTGTTTGGATAGTTTCCAATTGATCCAAACACCAATCCAGTTCCTCGATAGTCTCGATGGACATCTTGAGATATGCATCATCTGAAAAAAAAATGTAACTTTATTTTAAAATCATCAGACAGCTGGATTTAAATAAATTGATTTTTGAGTACGCATTATGGAAAAAAAAAACTATATATTTTGTAACATTATGTCATAATATATATATTCACAGTTGAAAATGTGTCAATCAAATATTTTTAATAAGTATTAAAAACCCTCTGACAGTATTTTTTTTATATGTTTTGTCCCAGCAGTGCTTATTAATTTTCAGAACAGAACAGGATTGTTCTCAAGAAAAAAACTTTATCACCGTACTTCGATTGTCGATTGCTATTTGGAAATAAACAGAAGTTTTAGCCTCGTATATACGTCTTAGTATCTCAGCCTACACAAAAAACAAGTACCCATGCCACAGAAAATATTATCATATTTATAAAGCTGCCAACTTATTAATATACTGCCTACGGTTCTTTTTTTTAACACGAATATTGGTTGAAATGTTTCAATACCATGGCTAACCCGAGGTTTTAAACGACGATAATATATTAATAGTTACTAAAAGCGAAGGGTTTCAAATCGTTATTAAACTTTGGAATATTGAAAGCGTATTCCACGCGTGTATGTCAAGAGAGTATAAGCTACTGAAAAATTATTTTTCACCACCAAAAACTGTACGTCTACAGTAAAACGAGTGTAACTTCAACTTCCCTGTAAATCAATGGGTCTTATATTATATTATAATTTATCATAGAACTTTGTGGGGGCTGTGATTGGGTAAATATTGCGAAAATTCATTGGTCGCGACAGGTCACATTAAAGTTGTTGTACGTTTCGTTGCAGAATTATTATTACTGGGTAGATATATGTAGATTGTAGTTTGTAGATGTATATGTAGTATAAAGCTAACCCCGTCCCTCGCCGCCACATTGGTACAAAAGTCGATAATTTAAATCACAACCACAGCAGCACAATGTGACATTGTACATGGCGGCGGCGTTTCTCGGGTCAAGTGTCACATCTCAAACACATTGAGTGTACTATAATACCCATAACACATTTATTTGCGTATTATACTTTTATGACCTTATAAATAATATTTTAACACTTTAATATAATATTAAATTACAGTAAAGTTGTTATCATGAACTTGGTGGTTAACGTTTCACGTAATTTTGTTTTACGTACTCACTGGCTGTGGTAGGTATAATAATTATGTACATAAACAATATTATGACATGCTCTACGTGTATGAGACGCAATCCGATTAACATCGTGATAAAATAAGTAAACGTGTGGCACTTGTCACGCCCTAAAAATAAAAATATGAAAAACGATTTCGAAAACAATTATTTTCAGTTCGATACACAACGGAGTTGTCGAGTGATGTTACTCGAACGACTCTACGTTTCCGTTTTTTTTTTTAAATATTAATTATATTTTACATTTTGTGACTGATAAGTGTGCTCTTTTTTTTTCAAAATAAATAATTCATCAACCAAAATATTTTACAGACTGCGCTATGTACAGTCGCACTACGTTAAGAATTTCGTTTCTTTACGGTCCGTAAGAATTTCGAATCAACATATTTATTCAATTACAAGAATCCCAACAGTGCATTTCAAACATAATCTTTTTTTACGATCTTCTAAAAGCGTAATCGGAAACATATATAATATATCATTGTCAATGACGGTTCAACGAGCGTAAAACTATAACGTATCCCTATCATTTATAATCGAGACTGATCCTTTTCACATTGTTAAACACCCATAAGTTGTAACTACGAATCGAACGTCAATCACATCACTATAGTTTTACGAAAATATGTACTGGCCAAATATAGTCGGAATTTAAAACTGAACAAATATTTGTAATTCACTGACACCATATTTCTATTGAACATTGAGAATTGTCAACGTTTTTATATAATCATGTTGCATATAATATATGCGCAATTAAAAGAGAATAATTTTCTTTTACCAAGAACGCATCACATTAGTATTGCTTACGAAAAAATAAAATAAGGTTTTGGTTTCAATATTTTCCCGAAAATTGTTATTTGACATTTGAGAATCACTTGTCATAATTCTAGTTATATATTATTCCGAAAATAATATATTTTCTCACATAGTATATGGACCAATGTTAGTTATGACATGCCATGGTTGAAACAGAGTATCAAATAAATACGAACTATTAGATGAATATTAACAGTTTTACAAATCACATCCTATTATTAATATAATTTTAAAGATCTTAATTTTAAGCGTACAAAATAGTACCTAGATTTGAATTTAAGTTAGACACTGAAAAAAAAAAACAACTACTAACAAGAGGCGCATAGGAGGGCCCTTCCGAAAAAATTTGATGAGTTTGTAAACATATAATTATGTGTACACACTGCAATCGGGCGACGGGAATATAATAAGTATTTTCATCGTGTCGAGTCGGACACGTCATAAACGATGCACTGAAATGGCCAGCCGAACGTGTACTACGTGCCGGTGAAAAATCGCGGGTGTAGAAAAATAACACCGTAAAAATACGCTTTTTGCCAGTTTCCACAGCGATTCACGCTGCTCAGGCAGTAATTAATATTGCGTGTACTCGAAAAGAAAACCTAACGCAAGTAAGTTATTATATCGGTTATCGAAACCGTTATCGGTGGCGGGCGGGTCGATTTCAAATACTCGAGTGAGCGCACAACATATATATTATTATGTGTATATAAAATGTACACATATAATACATGTAGGTATACGAAAGAAACCCGTACGGCGCTTTTAAATAAACTCCGTAACCGATGCTGCGGGCTGCAAAATGTCTAAACGCCGGTGACTGACTGACGGGCGTCTATTCGTTCTGCCAGTAATAACGATAGTGCGATTTTTCATTCGCTCTCCATCGATCGCAATCGATCCGACCCCTTCGCTTACGATACACAATAATATATAAAAAAAAAAAAAAATAATATAATATATAGATACTCTGTGTGTGTGTGTACTGCAACAGCAGTGTATATGGGTATAACACGCGGGGCGACGACGGATTCTCTTTCGTTTCTCATTCGTCTTGTTGTGTAGTACTACTTATATAGGTACCTACAACTACACGACTTGTAACACCGTTGCCAGTGGTCCGCGCCCGTTCTAGCGTGTGATGTATTACGAATAGCGCCCGACGACGTGGCGATAAAGTGTTGTGTAATACATTTCAATGGGATTGGTTGTCTACGACCGGCCTCAAGTCGTTAAGATATATATATATTTATATTGTATACGATAAATTACAATATATATAAAGCTGCGCACCTGAGCAATATCAGCAGCAGCAGTAGGTTCAGTGGGTTTAATAAATTCAAGTATATAAACAACATGTTATTACAATGTTTAAAAACGCATTTACACACAATAACGATTTTCCTCAGATGTTAAAGAAAGAAAAGTCAAATCCAATACTTCTAATGTGGAAGAGAGATAAAAACGTTTTTAACGTTTTAACACGCACAATTTTTTTTTTTTTTTTTAATAATAATATTAGGTACATAATTGTGTTTATTAATTTATTCACTGTTTTGACAATGATTGTTGTTTTTTCAGATAATAGGTATATTTTATTATTGCGGTCAATAATTTATGCTGACGATTGAATAAAAATGTGTCTCATTAATAAATAAATACACACAATTACGTATAATTTGTTTTTTTTAAACTTATTTTTGAACTTTCATAAATTATTGGAAAATAATTCGTAACACTTATACGATATTTTGTATATATTATGCAATATAATAATTGTTATTATACCACATGATATTCATTAAAATAATAATTGTATATAACACGTGACTTATCGATTTTGTGCTTTCATATATTAACCTAAAAATTACCACCGGTTATGAGGGTAGGGTAGAGTAGGGTATACACTTTGATGAAAATTACGTTTGTATTTTGCATCGAATAACTGTACATCACAAACACTATAACAATATATACAGTGTGTTCATCAATTTAGGGAACACTGAATTGTTCAGCCGAATTTTTTGGAATAAATTGGTTTTTTTTTAGAAGTATCATAAACAAGACTAACATAATATGGGTATAAAATTATAACACTACTAAAAAGAAGTACGTACAGATATTCAAAAAGTATCCAATAAGAATTAATTTTAAGTGATTTTATAAATTTTTAAAAATGATACAAACAATGCATTATTTATTAAAATTTACATGGCTCTTATTTAGTCAATTTTGAATTTAGAACCATAGTTGATACATCAAAATTGCTTAAAAAAAAATAGGCCTGTCCGAATATGATATTCAAAATAGGTGTTGCTATTCAAAAAAAAAAAGTTTTACTGAACATGTGCAGAACAAAATTTCAAAAAATTTTGAAATGTATCAAAAAATGTGTATTAATTATTTACCACCAGTTTAAAAAAAAAAAAAAAAAAAAAAATGATTTATTCCAAAACATTCGGCCGAGAAATTCAGTGTCCCCTAAATTAGTGAACACTCTGTATTGTTTGAAATAACCAATCCAAAACCAAGTGAATTTTTTTGGATGATTTTATTATTCGCTCATTATAAATATATATATTATATATGCTTATAAACTATATTATAAGTAACAAAAATAATAGACTATCAATTTTCTTCGTGATAAAGTAAATATTAAACGAATGATGACATATTAATTCATTATTGTTATTAGTTATTACAATCGGTATGACCTGTCATCAAGTACAAGCCGTATATTAAAGGGAAAATGGCAAAACGTATTTTGACAATTATTGTGTTTTTATAAAATATGATAATATAATTAACAGTATCTAACGGTTATTGTTTTCGTTTAACTTCGTGTACAGCGGCCAAAATGAGGGGCACGTATGTACAGCTAGAAAATTAATAATATCCAATAAACACTGTGTGGTTTATTATTTTAATGATGAATGTTCGAAACGTTTAATTATTATTATGCTATATAATAATAATTTGATATTGGGATATTCTGTACAGCAGTGAATATGTGTATACTGTATACATAATGTATCGTTTCATTTCTATCCTACGCACCTACGGTTACAGAACGGTGAAATCTCCACAGGCAACACGCGAAAACCGATATTGAATTAATGTTTGATCGAATAGACAATAATAATAATACATTATAATATACAATATTATGGACTATCATATCAGCATAATTAATCTTACGTTACACTGGATAATTAATAGAGCATCCTCATTTTCATATGTTTTCATTAATAATAAATTTATTCAAATTATAGTTTTTAGAATTGTAATGTATATTTTAGTTTTTCAAATTTTCACATTTTTATACTATATCTTAAAGATTTTCCTATGATGATACAGTTTTTTTTTTCAAATAAAAACTATATTATCATTAACTGTAAATAGTTATAAGGAAATATTATAAGGAAATACTTCTTTTTGAATATTTTAGTGTATATAAAATATGAGAAAGTCTATGATTAATTTTTGAGTTCTTAAAACTTATATATTGAGGATAATAGCCCTTAAATATTTTTAAAAACATTTCAAACATATTATATAATAATTTTTAAAAGTACTCCAAAAATGTCTACAAATTACAATAATGTTAATTTATTAATAATTATTTTATCAATGTATTAATGATAAAATATTAAAAGTTTCATAATATCTTCATATCTGTAAACTTATTATTATGGACCTTAGGTCACAAAGTTAAAATACACAGACGCTACTGATTTGTACTTATTTCAATTTGGATTCATTAATATTTTCAAAGAAGTCGTCTGATTAATGATTTAAAAGAAAAAATCCATTTTTCATTCAAAAATATTGTCCATAAGTTTGCTTAAGAATTCCAAAACAGAATTTGAATAAATTAGATATTAAAAAGAAAATGGGAATTAGCAAGGTTGGTGAATTATATTACAGAGATTCTGCAGTAGAAAGCATACAAATGCAGTTTAGTTAACGAAAAGAAACTTTTAATGGGTTTCATCAATACATTATACATCCAATATGAATAATATAATTTGTATATAATAATAATAATATAAATTTACGCGAACCACCCTAAGTATGGTTAATAATATGTTCTTATCGATTAGTCGTTGCAATAATTGTTTTTTTTTTTATATATACACACAATAATAACAATAATGTATTCATACCTTTGATCTATTTCGTATACTAAGAAAGTCATATACATTATACGTCGTATACATCTTATGTAATATACCACCTGCAGCACATTTATTAGTTTAAACGAAATCTCGGGTGGTGCCTATACCAAATTTAAATCGTCGGTGTGTAAAATCAAATTTTGCTTTGTACTACGCTGTTCCACTATAATATGCACCTATATAATATTAAACATTCTTCGTTTATTTTACCTTAACCACGAAATCGATCAACATTCATAAGATAAACAAAAAGAGGTACCTATATATATTGTACGTAGATGAAAGACGTTTACATTAAGCCTGGACATTGTAAAAATCATTGTTTAACCGAGAATCGTTTGAATAAACATAATATTATGTTTGAACGCCCACCGGTCGTAATACTATTGCAATATGTATGTAATAATCTAAAAGATATTTTGATTTTTAAACGAACGTTAAAACAAACGAAACCACCAACCATGTTTTATTTGTCTGATCGATATGCCATATAGTTTAATACGTGTATTATTAATATAAATTTATAAAAATATATACCTAGTATCTATTGTTTCGACGGAAAGTTTTCTACTTACCCTCGCAAACAAAAAATAATATATGTTTTTAACTAAAGGTCAACATAATTGTTTATTTAATACTTGATATACATAATATATTAATTCGTTTAGTTTTTATATTTTTAAAAATAATTGTTGAAAACATTTATTATATAGGTATACTTATATTTTATTTTTATAATTACTATACTGATATATTTTTATTATATATCATATTTGTAATATTGTAGGTTTCTTAAAGTGGAAGTTTATTTTTACAAAATTTCTATATGCATGAATGTGAATAAATAATATTGACATTTATATAATTATGTGTGTTCTAATTATGTGGTGTTAACATTTTACGGGATAAATCTTTTGCTACTTTATTCATCTTACCTTATTCTGATTTTAAATATTTTATAATATACTAATAAATAATATATATAAATAATAATATATACATCGGAAATGTTAGGAAAATATTTAGGTTGATTTTATGGAATTCAAAAAACGTTAACTTTTTCAATAAAAACTTTAAACAAAACGGTGAACATTTTTCAGATTCACAAAAAAAAATGTATTATTTAAAAACTACTGGTATACCGTCCCGAATATCAAGCCATACTATTATGTATTAAAACTTTTCGAAAAACTTTTGCACACACAAACACATAAGTTTACGCGGAAATAACTGCAGTCTAACGTCTGCATGCGTAACAAACATAAACATATACCTAGTGGCATATATACGTATATTAATTATATTGATACAGTTATTTATAGGCAAATGTATTAAATCGGACTTCTCAGTGTACCCTCAGAAGCCAAAGGGGCTTATCAATTTAAGGTTTATTGTGCACTTAGCTCGGTGTACTAAATTAAATTTGAAGTCGTTATATATACATATTATAATAATAGAGTATGGCTAAGCAAATCCACTCATTTAATCACCCGCGCAACCCGCCGAAAATCCAGTCCAAGAGACCATCGGGACAAACAATAATTGTCACTGTTGGAGTAGTGGCGGAGGTGGCAGTCGCCACTGCGGCGGCGGAGTTTACACAGCGGCTTCCGGTTTATTGATCCACCTCAGCTTCCGCCTTCGCCGCCGCCTCCACACCATCATCAGCCATCACCGTCGACGTCACGGTAGACGACGGGGAGGAAGACGAGATCAGTCGACGGAATACGAAGAAAAATGTGTACGTGTATGCTCTGCTAAGTTACTATTGGTTGTCGAACGATCATGTAATTACGTAAGGAGTAATTTAAACGATTGTCATTATAAAATTACGAATGTGGAAAATAATATAATAGTATAGGTACATTTCGGTATATAACACAAAGTTAGTATGTGTTACAAAAACTTTACCACTTGGTGTTTTATACGTAGACTAACATTATGACTTAACGAGTTGCACTTTCAGATGCTTATAAATTATTTAGATTAATTTTAAGAAACCTTTCATCACTCCGATTTCAAAGTATAATTTTTTTTCAATAGATTTTGTTAATATCAGCTATTAATTGATGTATCCATTATATGTGCTAAAACTTTTATCTAGGTCGAATTGCATGCATAGTTTTTTTTCTCGACAGTGGCGAGTTGCGTGCGCAGTTCTTTTGTGGCAGAGCCTAGTTGTATGCGCGATTAGTCGATCGACTAATCAAGTTAGGTCGGTAAAATTTAGCTGACAAATCAAAAAATTAAAAAAAAAACATACAAATTACGATAAGTTTTAATCTCAAATTTGTTAGAGTCAAATAAGTTTTTCTAATTTTATAGGCAACTTTTGAATTATTTTTAAATGTGCATAGCGGATAAATTTTAAGTTATGCTTTTCTAAAAAAAAAAAAAAATATTATATATATATTAATTGAATTAAACATTGTATGTTTCAAATAATAGAAAAATAAATTACGATATATTAATAAATTGAAAATTTTAAAACTTCAAAAAGCAAATTCTAAAATATTAATTTGCCGATTTCCTGCTATTCAAGTAATAAAGAAATAAATATCTAACTTAGAATGAAAAACGTTTTGCGTAGGTAGTGAAATTTAATGTCAATGTGAAACACTAAAATGAATTCCCCACAGTATATAATGATTCCAGACAAAATTCTTGTTCATACAACATGTATTTTATACGCACTCTTAACCAAAATAAAAATAGTTTATTCTGCTGATTTTTTTATTACTTAGAAAAAAAATGAATAAATTGTTACCTATTATATATATATATATATATATATATATTTAAACACAGCGCTATTATTCGTCATGTACTTTTTGTCGAGCGCTTTCTAAGTTTTGAGTATAGGTATAATATAAAATATATACATATATATCAACTTTTTGGCCATTACGATAAAAAATAAAATAAATAAATAAAAAGTTGCAAGTATAACACTCTTATATGAGATCAAGTTCGATACTTTTCATTTGTGGAATATTATTATTTGATAAAACATACGTTTTCATAAAACTTCGAATATGCTTATAAGTTAGGTATATTATATACACGGCACTATGCGCGAAAGCAGAAAATGCGTAGACGACATTACGTTCTCCGCAATGAATCAGCTCAAGGGTAAAATCCGGATTACGTCTCTGTTGAAAACTTTGGGTGTGCTTGTTATATTTATTTATCACAATACAACAATAATATATATGCAGCGCAACATCGTATGCAATTTATATTATAATGTATACATTTTTTGGGACATTTCAATAACTCTGTTTTATTGTATCGGGAAACAGAAGAGTGAAAATAAAACCCACCAAGTTAGTTTTCAACCTATTTGCCAAAACAACTACCACTCGGAACGTAGTGCGTCATACGGTTTTTTAAATAGTCAGCAAAAGGTCTTGTGTTTAGACATTCGAACGTACAGTCGTTGTATACGTTTTTCAATTTTGGCAGTTATCATAAAAAAATATGTAGGTATAAGTAGGTTAACCGACCATATATCCATACGGTACATTGGTAGAAAAAATCGTAATAATGAATATTTTGATCAAATTCGTATTATATTGTGGTTTTGTGGAAAATAAAATATTATTGTATAATATAATGCGCAACCTTTATAAAATGAAATTTTTGACCGGGTCCCAAAACTTTACAGACCTTTTGGACCGCACTGCCACGCCACGTTATTTAATAAGCTCACTTTGAAACTTTAGTAGAAACCTCAATAATAAGTTTTTGGTAATTCAATAATCAAGCAATTGTCAACAATTGGTGACTGGAAAGTCTTTACAAAGTAATACAACAAGCTTTCCAACTCACTAGCACATAAACTATATTATTACCTAGCGTAAATCTATAATATGAAGATTTATTATAACATTCAGTTGTCGGTGTGTGTTGAAACCGTGAGGTTGATTAGACATAAAGATTAATATTATTATTCACTAATATTAAATGTTAATTTGAGGTTTCGTAACTATATTTTACAAATATATATTTTATGAAACTCATTTTAATATATATACATATAATACGTAAAACCTATAGATAAATTCAAAACAAATCTCTGAAACGAGTCAAAATGTATTCCATTGAAGTTAAATGCGCGTACCGATGAATACCATATTTTTATGCATTCTGCTTGTATTCACAAATTAAAAATTTAAACTGAAGCATTCAAGCTTTTATTTAAGTAACTAGCAATATATGTGCTTATTTGAATTATTATATTTTTTAAAATTACAAATTAATTAGTAGCTCGACGCGGTTTGATACATCGACCAAATTGTAGTACATAATGCAATCTGTATTTTTATTAGTATCTAAAGTGTATACACGGTTTTTATATAATATACTTAATTCACTAAAATTATATATATATATATAATAATATATGAAATATGCAATTAAAAAAAATATATTATACATTATACATAATGTCCATGTATTTAAATATTATGCTACATTAAATTAACGTTAATATTGTATAATATTATTAAATTGTAATGTAGCAATTAAAGCTTTAATTGAAATTATTTTTTATGATTGGAATTGGAACAAATTCTTTCTCTTTTATTATATTTGAAACGAATCTCAAGATATGAATAGAAAAAAAAAGAAAATTCGCTATCTACTTAATATAAAATTTAAGACATTTGAGTTTTTTTTTCACAAGACCCACTGTAAAGAGATACAGATGGGTCCTTATATAGGTATACGCGAATGTGTTATTTTCGTTAGCTGAAGTATAATATAACTGTGAATTCTTCTATTGTTAATAAAACTCTCCGAAAAATGGAAGGGCCTTTTGTATAAAAAATAATTGGCTCCGAGCTTATATTTTTACCATGGATATTCAAGGATGATAATATAAAATGTTCAGCTACTATATTATAATACCTCACAAAGGATTTTAATAACTCAAAAAGTAACATCGAACTCGTTGACACGAAAAAAAGAAAAAAACAATATGTCATATACATGTTTTGTTAAACATTGTGTAGTAAAGTTAGGGCCAATACGCCATATTATTTTAGGGGTTGTTATAATGAACGTTTGTAGCATTAAAATGAGTTTTGAAGGTTCATTTAAACTCGAGGTTTTTGAAACGTTTGTTTGGATTACCCAGAACTCGAAAAACTAATGCAAAAACGGGATACGATAATCGAATGTCCATTATATATATATTATATATAAATACGTTTTTTGGTTAATTCTGATATTGAAAAGGTAAATCCTGTGGAGGACATTTTCTGTTTTAATGAGACTTTGTTGAGTAGCTTCATTTTTGCATATAAAGTTTCAAATAAACAGTGAAAATAAATTTATATTTTTAAGTTTATTTGCATGAAAATAATAAACATTCAATTCGTAAAATAAAAATATAAATGAAAAAAATAACATACACAATAGTGTCGTAAAAATGTCAGGGTTAAAATAAAGTACGCGGTTATTCTAAAATCAATAATGTGTATTTAATTGTAAAAAAAAAAAATTGAGTAATAAATGAATACAAAATTGTACAACAATGTAATTAATTATTCTGATACCGTATTTTGAAAAATAGATTAAATTAATAAATCATTATTATTTATTATTTCTGTACGACTTTAAACAATTTATTAAATACTAAAAAAATTGATCAACACAATTTTTTGTTTTATTAATTAATTAAATATTTAATTTTAATTAACCCTAATATTTATTGACTATTTAAATCTTAGTAACATACAATAGACCGTTCATCGAAATGTTGAAAGATAAATAAAATTTTAGTTCGAAAGTAAAATGTTCGATTAGTGTAATTGATAATGCATACCTCAAGTCTTATGGTTTGATGATTATAACATAATTACACTAAATGAATTAACAATAAAATGGGGAAGTGTTTATTACATATATTTCATGGCGATACATTTTTTTTGGTAAGATCTGGTACTGTCAACAGATAGAGTAATTATTTTAAAACGCACGTATATAATGTATAAAAATAAAAAATAAAATATTCTAGAGAAATGTTAAATGTGTTGGGTTAGAATAATAAAAACATCTTGAACACTTAAGACAAATTAACAGACAGAATTTAATTCGGTTTTCGCTTGTGTAGTATGTACGAACACGTAAAAAATAATAGCGCATGTCATTATATACGCACAATTCTACGGGCGCCTTGTCAATTAAAATCTATTCGTACATGTGTAAAGTGGACACAAACAAATTCACATAGCGCGAGTGCGTAAAAACAATAATTATTTGAACGCCAAGTCCGTGTATATTTATACGTAAATTGTATTAACTATATTTGTATGATGCATGGTACCCAAGTTTATGTGCAACGAGGATTCAGACTTAATATGGGGCTAATAATATTTTATTGTTAAAAGATTATTTATTTAGGAATTTTAGAAGTTAGAAGTTTTTTGAATTATATTGTATGTTTCATATTATGCTTCATTAATAATGCGTTGGCGTAAGACGAAATTGATCGAAACAATTTTAAGTTATAACGTGAACAAATAGTTAAAAGTAGTATAGAAAAAAAACAATTTAACGTTCTCCAATAAAAGCATAAAGTTAATTCAGCGCACTTTTCATCATTTGTGTATTTGATTTTGTGAATTATGTACTTGGTTAGTTTATATTATTATATTATACTCGTATTCCCATTTGAAAATAGTCTGTATTATTTGACTGCTATTTATTGCGACTAAGTGTCAACGTGTTTATCACATTCTTGAGTCTTTGTTGTCAGTTCTAATAGTTTTAAATTTGATATTGTGGCTAAAGCCTTTTATAATTCTTCTAAATTTAATATGTGATTGCGGCTATAAAATCTTTTATTTTTGGCTCTTTGCTAGTTTCGTTGGCATCATTATCATTGTTTTCTACGTTTTTATTTTCATTTTCGACTAAAAAAATGGCAAATCGTAAGTTTGTGCGTCTCTTAATTCTCACTGACTATTAAATGTAATGGAATCCTCTATATCAACATTATCTGTAAAGAACTCTACATTCGTATCATTCAAAAAAGTTCCTCGATTAACGTAATTCACTTCACCATTGATTTTTTTTTTAAATAATATCATGACTTTTTTAAATTTTTCAAACCAATCGTTTGAAGCCTTGAAATCGTTGACGTTCATATTCAGCAAACTCCATAGCTTCTGTTTGTAAAATTGTACCAGAAATTGACAATTTTTTTGAAATAACGTTGATAAACCACTCATACTACTTTTGATCAATTTATTCAAATGAAGGAGTTTTCAATCTTTTACTCTTAAGAGTTAGGAGTTTTTCCATAATCTTTCCCACATTTTTTATTGAATTGAAAACAACTAAAGTTTTTTCTCATTTAAATTTATTAATATGTTTTTTCGTTCTTTGTTTTCTCTTTCATTCGAATAGATAAATTTAACACTTTATCGTAAAAAGTCAGATCTTACCGTGCCACATTAACGAGTAAAACAGTACAAAAATAAATGAAAACAGATGCGAGCACTGTAACGATATGAGATAAGATGACTGAACATTTCACATTAATAAAATTGTGCCATGAGTACATACATATCTGATCTTTGTTACACCATAATTATACACTTTGCTCTTTAGAAGGTTAATAAATCAATGTGACAATTGCGAAGCAATAATATCAAATAATACAACAGATCATTATACAATTTATATTACCTAGTTATCAAATATAAGCCTACCTATAAAATTTCAATTTATCTTAGTATGATTTGATTTTCCGTCTTGCAAAGAGTATTTTTTACTAATCGGGTCACGAAACATTGTCCGTTTCCGTTTTGTAGAGGTTCCATCATAGAGAGGTCAATTTTACATATTATTTGAATCGGAGCTATTGACATTTTCTGTAATAAGGAAAATTCCGTCTAATGGAGGGTTCGTTGTAGAGAAGCTTTATTGTTTATATATATATATATATATTATAATATAGATAGGGATACTAAATAAATTATTCAATCCAGTTCATTGAAATTTAATTGAATATGTTTTTATTGCCAATTTAATGCATTGTTTGAATATTATAATACAAAGCATTAAAGAGAAAAGAATTATAATGTTAAGATGCATTTTAATAAAGCTCTTGCTTTTAATTTTTAACACAATATTGTTGTTATTATTAATTATAACAATCATACATTTATAATTGAGTATATAATTTAAGATTATTACAAAGACTGATTAATATTTTATATAATTAAAAAAATTATAAATTAATTTACCAGATTAGAAAATTAAATATCTTCAAGATAGAATTTTTATAAAATATGAACTTGCTATTGAAGTACCGTAAATATGGAAGTATTGAAAGACCACGATAAAAGTGCGATTTAATGTTTCATAAATATTAAGCCTGCACTTGTTCAAATAATAACTCTTGCAGAGATTTATGAAACAAGTAGGTATATAATGATTTTCTTTGAACTAGATGATTTATTTTCATAGATTAAAAAAATGATCATTTTAAGAGGTAATTTTTCAATTAAATGTTAAATGAGATTTGTTCGAGTAGGTACACTTTCTATCAAAAAATACTAAGTAAGTATGCGTTTACAAAAAAAAAAAAAAAAGGTCAATTATTATAATAAAAGTATAATCGTTATGTCTATAATATGTCTATAATGTATATTATGTATATAATAAAAAAAATGTCTTTGTAAGAAACCCGAATAGATTAGCGTCGAAAAAGACAATATTATTTTCAACAAATGTGATCTTCCACATTGTTGTCTACACATAGTAGGTGGTCACATATTTATTCGTTATTATTCGTTATCTACGTTCGTTTATTGATACATTAGGTATATGATATTTTACACGGCAATGACGTATTATACCTATTACGTGTACGTTTGTGTATAATATAATGTTATACAAAACACAATGTAGACGTCAAAAGCGCGTACGTCGTGATGTAAACACCGCTCGGACGTCGTCAACACAAAATTAGTTCACATGTATACGTATGCGTAGAATATTATTATTACTATATTAATCGCAATTTTAGATATTTTTTTAAATGTTTACGGAGCATTTTTTTTGTGTATACTCAAAGAATTAATAGCTTCGTAGTGTGTAGATATATTGTATAATACAACATATTAAATAGGTATATTATAATACTCGTAAAATAGTCGAGAATATCCTCTTCAATGCGATATATAATATATATATATACTATGTTTGCGAACGGTTTCAATCGCGTCACTACAATGTACGCTCATTGTGAATATTTCGCGAACGAAATTGATAGTATTATATTCGCGTAAAGTATTATACCATTGTAACAAATCGTATCTACGTCTCTCACAAAATCGTATTTTATTTTATCTTACGCGCACTTGTAAGCACTCTAAGTGTATGCTGCTGAGTTCTCAAACACAGAGACCGTTCGTCCAATATTGAATATATTTTCTTTTATTTTACGGACAATCATTATTGTCCGATATACAAAACAATTACGAGTTCACAATAATTAACACTGATAAAATACACGATAAATATGAATAACAAATAAATTAACAGAATAATTATTTAAAGAAAAAAAATGTATTATTATGTTCGTATAAGTGACACGTGTGTCGTGTGCATGTGGAATTCGTCGTAGAAACCCTTAAAAAACACGTTGATATTATATTTTAACATAATTATTAAGTAATATTATATCATTATTGTTATATACGATTTGTAAATTAATATAATGTTTTATGTATAAATAACAACTTATAATAAGGTTAATATAAGCATAATTTTTTCATAATTACAATTTATATATTATATCCAACGTTTTCATTTTTAGACAAAGATAAAATTATAATCATTCATTTTTCGTAAATAAGTATAGTATTATAATATAAGTGTTACAAAGAACTTTTCGTGACCCATACTTGTGCATCTAGTTATTTTATCTATATTATGACCATTATATATTAGTATACTATAATAATGCATTGCGAGCTTTTTAAACGTTACTATATAATATACGGTTGTAGATTTACCGTTGAAACTCTCTAATTTATCTGTTTATATCATAAGTATAATAAATATTAACCACTATTATAATTACTCATAGTTTTCAAAGTATTTTTTAGGGTCAACAAATAATGTAAAAACCACGTGGCATAAACAATTCACCCAACGCAGTAATGAAAAAAACGTAAGTGTTTTTTTTTGTAATTTATTGCATTAAAATTTGTAAAAAAAATAAATAATTGGTACCTAATAGTATAATATTACCTTAATAATTAGTTCTAGAGAAAATTACTAATCAGTAAACTATATTTTATTGCCTATTGAAATTGCGTGAGATTTTATTTTTCCATCACATACTTATAAAACATATTATCTAATTATTGGATTAATAACGACAATATTAGATATAAGATAAGTAGTCGACCTGCACGTCATGTTTACAATTCGTAATCGTGGGATTTGCGTGTGACGTTTTAAGGACGTCTTATCCAAATGTGGTCACTATACATACATGTATACTATATACATAAATATATATATTATGAATATTTTAGTTCTGTATAAGTATGTAAAAAATTTTGTTTGCAAACTCATAATGAGTATAGGAAGATATAATTAACAGTCAATTGTATTAATTTAATATCGCTGTTATTTCTGTGCATAATATATAATGAATAAATGTGCACTATAAAAGTCAATACCTACATAAAAACGTATAGGTACCTATGCATCAGAAATGTTTTATACAATTTATAAAAACGATCGGTTGTCAATGTAGATCTGTGGTTAAAATTAAAAATTACTAAATACTTAATATGATTATTAATTGTACATGCTATTATTCTTTTTAAATTGTAATTAAGTTCTGTTCCATATAGTAAGTACCTATATCCTATACAGTATACAATTATATAAGAGGTATTTTAATGTTTTGTGATAAAAACAGATCGCGTAAGGAATAACATATTCCTTACCATTTTTGTGACACGAAATTTGGAATATTATTTATAATAAAATATTAATATTATAATGTATGGATCAGAATTGTCGTCGTGGTCAAAAAATAATAATTATTATCTAGAACACCTAGCTATTATGACTTATGAGTTATGACGGAAAATATAAAGGTATGTAACAACATTATGTGATAATATATAATATAAGACATTTTATCAAAACGAAACAAAATTATTTATTTTACGACACATACGAGACTACAAGAGTGCTGCGCGAGTTCAGTATATAATACAATGACATAATACTTTATTTGATATACTCCTATAAACTATATAAAATATAATATAATATTGTTTTCAAGAGCTTATGTATTATTGGAATTTCAAAACGAAAAGCGTACCGATCGAATATGATTGTATTACGATAAAAATTTCAGTTGAATTGAAAACCTGACTATAACTATTCAGAAATTTTAGTAAGGGAAACATATTATAATTAAATATAAAATTAATTGTGTTGATAAACTTCAAAGGAATTAAACAAATTCGTTTTACTGGTGGTGAAATATATAATATTATATTATATGAGTTTTTAATCGAGCTAACATTATAATAGCATCGAGTTAACGAATATGAAATAAAAATATTAAAAATACATGGCACGACGCCATCGATCTTCATAATTATTATACCTATATAACATAAATATATACCTAAGATTTGGTTGTCCAAGAATTTACGAGTAGGTATAATTTAATAACTCCGAGCGTCATTTATTTTATATTTTTCACATCCCATTGTTTACACAAACAATTACTCATTATATCTATTAAAAATAAAATATGTGATTTTATGATAAAAATGAAATTCATTTTCTTTCTGTATTTCTACGGATGTTATTGCATTTTGAATAATGTACAAACAATTTATTTATTAATTTAATCAATGACCTGAAAAATAATTAAATAAATACATGGGTATAAAAAAAAATTGCTACGTTTACAAATTGTATTATTTTTCAATATTATAGAATATAATCAATCACTCAGCGTTGCCAATACAAAATATTAATTAACAAAAGAATATTTTATATGTTAACTATTTTTTTAATATTCATTCGTAAAATGAATGGAATAATAAAACGCCGTAAAGATGGAATATATAATAAGCCAAAAAAAAAAAAAAAAAACAAACAAACAAACAAATAAACATATTAAAAACCCGAAAGAAATTTATTGTTATTACAAAATAAAACCTGCAATTCAATTTCAATTAACTATCATTGGAAATAAATCGTTCAACAGAAGAAATATAATTCGATATCGATTTGGAAAAATAATAATAAATAATAATACGACACGAAATACATTTTTATTTTATTATTTTAAAGCGCAATTGTTTATTATATATCTAATATCTATGTAGTGTTTTTTTTTTGTTTAGTACATGATTAAATGTAATTTAATTTATATCGACCAATGTGTTTTCATGTGTATATTGTGTATTTCGAATTTTAATTGAATATTCTAATACTGAATAGTCTATATAGTTAGGTTAGGTTACATACATGAATACATGAACTTGTATTATATAATATATTATTACTGATCCTGCACTGTGTTTCCCACATGCTCATGAACAATTAAATAATGCTAGTGGATTTATCCTGTTTTAAACTTGTTAAATAAATGTAAGCTATGTACCTATAATACTTTTAAAACATTCATTGTGGTTTTGAAAAAAATTAAAATTCAAGTCTATAAGTATATACATGTACAATTCAATGCAATTCAATGGTAACCCTATTGTACAAAAAAAAAAAAAAAAATGCATTATTTTTTCGAGAATCTAAAGATCCCTGTGTGCTAAATTTTTTTTTTTAATCATAATTCTTAGTGCAACGGTATAGTCCTCAACATAGTGAATAGGTACTGTGAAAATATCTAGTATCTATAGCTATCAAAGTTTTAGATGAATGTCAATCATGAATCAGTCAGCAAAGGATTTTTCTTTTATATATACAAAATTATATATATTTAATACGTATGCGCTGATAACCGCGTTTGTTATTAATATTTCACGCAATTTTCAACTGTTCTTAAATATTATACTTTCATATTATACAATTGTCATATTGGCTTAAATAACATAGCGACTATTTTCTATTTTAAAACATATTTATGAATATCAGTAATCATAACTATGCATTGAGAATAAACAGGAACCAGATATAATTAAAAAAAAAAAAAAACACATTTTAAAACCTAGTTTTTCCTCTGTCGTAATTACATAGGTACTCAATGTTAGTATTCTACTCATTTTACCCATTTCATAGATAATCTTATTCTATACTTTTTTTTTTTTTTATTGTTATCAACTATAAAAACTAATTATTTGAAATTATAATGACAATATTCATGCCTTTATGAAGAAAATACTTTTAAATTTTAGAATAATTTAAAGTAAACTTAAACTTAAGTATAAATATTTAAATTATTTTTCCACACTACCAACTAATCAAAACGCATTAGGTCGAATCATAAAATATAAATTTATAACCTAATTATAAATAAATCATAAATATGTATTAGCCCATAATATTTTCAAAAAATGAAAAATTTCAATTTCATACATAAAACACCATTGTGAAACTAGGACATTCTTAATAAAATAACACTGTAATACAAAACAGAGTACCTCTAGTCACCATACCAACGTTTGCAAAATGTAGAACTATGTGATAAAATCTTCTGTAAATTGTATATTATATACATGCACAATCACCTACACACTTTTCTTTGTTAATATAGATAGTTAAGTATTATAGAAATATATATGATTTTGATAGCTCTCATTACATTCTATATGATAATGTTATAAATTAGAATATACGTAAAATAGCAGCATCCATTGTGATACGTCGTAAACATGTATACATGTAATTACTAATGGATTGTTTGATAATTCTCTTTGGTGTACACATATTATTATAATAACATTGTATACTATAGTCAAAAGATGAAAATATTATATATTATGATAAATTCATAATACTAATAATAATAATCACTAAACATGATGATAACAATAGTAATAATAATTTACATGACTGTCGCGCGTTCCGGCTGAATACGAATCAATAAGCCAAAGGTTAGGTTGACAGCGAAGTACCTACAATCTACATGTTATAATATAATGTTAAACATTATTAATATATTCAGGGCGACTATATTTTGTTTTTTTTTTTTGTCATGATTGACATTTACGCGCACCTGCGTATTACCGGTCAGCTTAAAAATTGAAAACTAAAACGATAATACTACATTTTTTGTTTTAAAATAGCATAATTAATATTAATGTACAAAAATAATTTTACCTCCGGGATTGACAACTCGGCTTTGTGGGGTACTATTGCCAGCGGCACCGGATGATCTCCGAGACCTGTCAGAAAAAAAAATATGTTTCAATTAAATCAATTATATAATATTATTTTATAGAACTTTTCATAAGCTGATAATCGTAACGCATGTAATTGGCATCATGTACATCGTTTATGTATATACTATACATAGATATATAATATATATATTATATAGTATAATATTAATCATTGAAATTTCTTATAGAATAACTTTTGAGTGGAGTAAAAACCAATATTATTGGACAAACCACATTTGTGTTTGAGCTTGACTGATATAAATATACAGGTTGGCTTCGAAAGATCTGACAAGGAATTTTTATGACCTCTAAAACGAGTGCTCCATTTATGTGCTTTACGAAATAAAATATATTTAGCATGGTTTTAATAAATAATAATTGTTTTTTAACACGCAAAACCTAAAATTTTAGTTTCTCGCTGACCATATTTGTTACATATCTTGTTATGCATTCTCGGAAAATAAAAAACAAAAATGGATCTAGACTGATACTTCCAACCTTGTGTCCACGAACAAAAACATAATTAGTCGAACTACATTCTTCTTCTACTATCTTATTATCTTTCGTTCACTCTATGTATTGTGATATATTAATATTCATATCAGTTTTTCATCCACTGATAAGCTCATTTCGCAAAACTACTATTAATATGACCCAAGAACAATAGTATGACGTTATAGAATAATATACACTTGAAGAATATTGAGTATTGACGTCAAAATGATCGAACATTTCCAGTGAAAATATCGATAAGAAAAGCTTTTTCGAGAAGTTTAACGAACAGTGATTACTATAAAAAAAAATGCAATATGAATAACTGCTAATAAGACTAAAAAAAAGACTGAATAATTTTTTTTTAATTTTAGACCGGATAAGCGATTTATGAACAGCATTCAAGATGAAAAATACGTGTCACGAAAAAATGTAATTTATTAAATACTCCGTAAAAGTTAATATTATAATTATGCTAATAACCTTAGTGCTCATCTATACATACTCATATATAATATATACATACGTATACTATTTAACTATACATAAATGCATAGAGTAGTTATATATTATATTGTATTATATAATTATAATTTAAAAATATACGACTTGGGTTGGCACGTCCATCGATTTAATTATTACATGTATAATAGCGTTTCGTCTGGTAATTACGTAGGTATGCATAAAGCCATAAAGGGATTCAGTTTTCCTAGCAACTGCACACGTATAGCTCAATTTACCGGGAAGAGATAAAGTAATATATTTTATAGATTTTTTTATACAGATATAGGCATGGAATAAATTATGTTTACTTTTTACACAAAATTTAGTAGAAAATAGTTTGTTAATTAAAATTTAGCAAAACATTCAGAATTTCAGAATAAATAAGTACAAATGTATAATTAATAAATAAAATATATTTATAGCATATTATTATGAATAGTTTAAGAAACGTATACAAATGTATAAAATAATAAAGCAGTATATGATTAAAAAGACAATGAACACATTTTTGAGCAAAGCTTTTGTTTCTACGAGTATACATTTTCCATTTTGTATATTGTATTAAATTAATGCAACAAAGATAACAATTAGGGATTATACTTGAAAAATATATTTATTAAAAATTCAAGAAGGTAAAGATAAATATTGTGGTTGATAAATTGAAACTGACGAAGATTAATATTATAAAATTATTAAGAAACAACCATTGAATACAGAGTTAAACAGTTTTAAATTTAAATAATAGCTTTCACCATATTATATCGATTTCAATCAAAAATGTACAATATTAGTTATTAACTGCAGTTGGACTCATTTCTATATGATAATGACTATGGAAATTTTCTATTAAAATCAGTATGTAAAATTATAAATATGGATATTATGTACCTATTTAAATATACACAAAACATTAAAAATTTTTTTGATTGTAAACTAATTGAATAAATTGGTTATTTTTTTGATAGCAATATTACTCGACTATCGTTGTTTAAACGAAAAAAAAAATAATAATTTAAATCCATAATTTGTCAAACATAACTATCACTGTAATTATTTTTTCTATATCAAGTATATATTGATAGAAAGTAACAAAACTTAATTCACATAAATGATAGTGAATTAGTTAATGAAAATAAAATGTCCTTCTAATCATAGCGATGGTTTTATTGTTAATGATTTTATGTTCACTTGGCGTGTCTTTTTATTTATTTTTTTGTAAATATTTTTAGATCACTTTCCACTAAGAAAATATTAAAAGAACAGTAAATATATTTAAGTCCCAGTAAATATATGGTATTGAACGTTTAAACATTTACTAGGTATTGATAATTTATTAATTTCGCTTTAAAT
>VUJU01000003.1:109899-156870 GCA_009835225.1 Aphis craccivora
ATCATGTATTTGCATTGTCACTGTACTTGTTTTCTATACGGTGAAGTGTAATAAATTGTGTGTAGAATATACATAGGTATATATTATGCAAATAAAAATATTTCAATTTCAAAACGTCCAATTAATGAGCATCGAATTCAAATTACGTTAAAGACATCGTAACATAATTAATTACTATAATATGGAGTGTTATCAGTATGGATTAGAATCATATTATATCGTACCGATGATGCAATCCGCGTCGTGTATATACTGCATGGCAGTTGTGTGCGACGGACTGTATATTACCGTAATACCACACGCTTTGATTTTCAGAACGTATATATATCTCGCAAAAAATAGAAATAATGATACACAGATAATATGGATATATTATAACAAAACTTTTTTTCATCTTGTTTATTTCTGTTTTTATTGGACAGTGAAAACTGAAAACCACCAATCCATTTGGTGACAACAACGACAAGAACGGAGGTCGTGCACGATCGTATAAAGATTTCCTATATAAGTCGTCATTATGTATTATGTTATAGAATAAAAAGAAAATATGTTTGAAAAAAATAAATAAAGGACGATCGAACGTCATTCAATATAATAGGGACGTGAAAAAAAGATACACACACGTATTTCTCTCTCAACCACTCTACCCCCACTCTCATTCACTCACTCACTCACTCTCTTTCTCTCTTCCCTTCTCTCTACCACTCCGATTTTTCTAATACGAGCGACGATGACGTATATGTTTAAACTTTTTCTTTCGCTTTTTCTTTTAATACGTCATTCAACCTTTTGCGCCCCTGCCGTATTTCTTAAAATATCTTATTTTATTCGTTGGCTGCATACTAGTTGCGTCCTAAATATAACTACGAAAAAGGTTTAATCTGAATTACGACGTGGGTTGTTTTGCGTTATACCAACCCGACTTACGATTCGATTTATATTGACTATTTTATGATTTTTCTGTCATATCTATAATAGTATGATTGCCCGTTTTATATATTATATAATAACGACAATCGACAATCATAATATAAATTTATAACATATCATAAAATTATTATAATATTATCATTGAACTTTTTATTAATAACGAAAGTTTAAAATTAATAAATTTGAATTGATAGGAAAAAATTGAATAAACTTTACTAGTGTATTAATATTACTAATATTATTATTATATCAATAATATTTCTTTACAACAAATAGATGACAATGGATTTAAACAAAACAATGATTTTAATATACACTCCTATAATAATACTGCTGTAGTCCTAAATGTAAGTAAAAATGGAAATAAAAAATATAAAGTCCTATAATAAAAATAAAATAATTTTTATATTTCATGATTTTAATTCATTAAATGAAAATGCAAATTATATAAAACTGCGAGAAATGGTTAAATAGTTTAATTGGTCGTCAGTCTAATGTCTAAACGCAAAATGAAAATATTGTTATATATAATATAAATTTAAAGTTATTATTTATCGTATTTAGAAATATGGTATATGACATAACTATGAAGAGATGCTAAGTTATTAAATTTAAACAAAATTCAAGTTATTCAAGATAAATTCTTTCGGACAACGACAAACGCAAGTAGGTTTCAACAGAATAAACCCATTCACTTAAAACTAAAAATTAAGTGGATTAGTGAAATTATATAAGATTCTACCACCCGTCAAAAATAACGGTTTAAATTATTATACATGGTCATAATGTTAACACTTAAGTTCTACAGCTGCTGGATACAGAATTAGACGTCATAAACTTAATGACTAGTTTTATTATAAATATTTATGTAAGTAAATAACAGTGTGATAATGAAAAAAATACTGTAAGTGTTAAATTATTTAATTGTAATTATTATTTTAAATTGTAGAAGACGGAATACTGTATCTAAAAACAAAAAATCAGTATGTGTTAAAAAAAAAAAAAAAACTTGAACTGCAATCAATTAGGAAGACGTTTTCATTTTACTTTACACTGTTTATGTTTAAACCTTTTATACAAGTAAAATTATAAAAAAAAAAAAAAAACAAATTGTCTTTAATACTCACTTTTGTGATGGTACATTGGTGAGGCTTAAGAAGTTATTGCGGACGCTTCGTAGGCTCGCCAGTATTTGTGCAAACGGTGTAACGATGAGATCTTCACCATGGCTAAAATTAAAAAAAAAAAAAAAATTAATTTAAATAGATGCATAATCAATACCCTGGATTAACTTATTAACTTAATTATATTTTTATATTTTCTTTAAAAATAAGGAGACACAAAATATTCAATATTTGTATTCAGATACATTTATACAACTAATATACTTAAAAAATATTTAAGATTTGGTATTTTTCAATAACGATCTATAAGCCTACGTACTATAATATAATATAATCTTTAGTATAATTTTATATAAATCGATCTTTATTTTCTATAATATTTGTATGCAATTAATAATCATCTTACCTAATACTATAAAACAACAAATGGTTTAAGATTTATATCGACAAAGGGACTACAGAAAATAATGCGTTTGATTATTTCTTTAATAACGAAACATTTTTGCTGAAGTACTCGAACGCTTCGATTCAGCTGACCCAATCGACTGAATTTTAACATGTTTTGTGTTAATATTTATAAAATAATATTAGTACAAAGTTTATAGTCGTTATTTGAATATTAAAAATGTTATTATTTGATTTGATTCTATTTAAATATATACATTCTTCATATATCTAAATACTAAGCGCACTAATACATATAAAATATACTATTATGTACACTCAATAATTAAAATAGAGTATATTATTAAACATTTGTTATGTTTTATTATATCTATTGAATACAAAAACAAATTAATGTGTTATAATATTACTTATTTAATAATGTAAATTATAAAATCAATTCCTAGATTACAAATCATAGGTATCTATACCAAATGATAAAAAAACTTATGAAATCTTCTATTTTTTCCATAACGATCATTTTTTTTTTTTTCATAATCCTATTATCAGGCACGCGATAAAAGAAAATATGTGGGTAGACGGGGTAAAATGCTTGAAAAGAAAAATAGTGGGTAGTCGAGTTAAAGATCTCCCATGAGTATTAGAGTAATAATTTTAGGCTGTGCCTGTTTGTAAGAAAATATAACGAAAGTTTTGAATATTAATACATGGTTACATAATAATAATAATAATAATAATAAGTATGGTACTTTAAAATGAGAAAAATGTTGGAATTCTATGCCATATTATATTTTCATAATTTTACGTAATCTGCAAAGTGATAATCGTTAAAAAGCTTATCCAATTATCATTATTAAATTTCTTACATACTATGTCATTGTGTGCATAGTAATATATATATACATTGCATACCACAAATTAAAATTAAAAAAAAATATTGCGTTAAAAAGTGTTTATTTTTAATTTATTTCGTTTTTTTACGAGTTTTAAAATGATTTCTTGTGGACATTTTATTTAGACTTAAATAATTGACTGAAGGTAAGCGTAGAGGAATAATGAAAAAATTGAAGCCAAAATTGAAGCGTGATGATTTTTTCAGTTGCAGCAACTACTCAAATCAACTTTTAGTCTCTTAGTAAAATTACATTATTATTTACATAATCTTTTACCTACGAATGTTATGAGGTCCATAATAATAGTATATGTTTAATGTAATATTATTTGAAAATAGTGAAAGATTATAACTTCTATTGATCAGAAAAAATGCTATTAACTGATTTTATTAGTTAGTATTCAAATACTTCGTTATAAAATTAGGTTTCGTAATATTTTATGTGAGTTTATAACTTTACCATTTAAATATTTATTAAGCATACGAATAGGGTGGATTTATAAATGTTTAGACTGGTGAGCCATTGAGGTGATTAATTTTATAATATTTATCTACGGGTATTTATTCACGTGTTATTGGTTAGGGTTAAAATAATAATAACTTAAAGTCTACATAAATCGAATGAATTTATATAGAATAATTAAACTATTTTATAATTTAGATTTTAAATCACTCAGTAATATTAAAAGTAGCTTGGTTATTGCAGTTTTTGATGAAAAAATAAATAAATATATGTACAAGAAGTTGTAATAAGTTAAAACAAAACTAATCAACTTAATAGAAAAATATTTGTATGAAATTAGCTGGGAATAAAACATTTATCAATAGATTCGTCCTAGGTATATGTAAACATTCATTTAACTTTTTAACTAGTGAATATGTGCTAAATACGTTGGTAGATACTATCGGTAAACAAAAGTAATTTGATATAATATTTAATAATTGGATACTAGAAGATTTATTATTTATACAATACACATATCATAGCATAGTATAATAAATTTGAAGTTGTTTGCTCATGCAGTATAGATTGTTAGATTATCTTGGAAGTTTATGTGTGCAAAAACGATTCATGTAGTTATGTGCATATAATATACAATATTCATCGGATGATCGTTATTTAAATAGTTATGAGATACAATATTGTTACGTAATAATATATTATAATACACTTATATATGTTCTGTTAATTCATTTGGGAATTAAGTTCACCTCACTCTCAACATATCATATTGTAATATATTATGGTACACACGTGGTAGTACAATACAATAAAATTTCGCTTAGATTAATGAATTCAAAACGTTTCTATTTGACTTCCAATCTCTCCAGTGATGTATTGTACTGTAAATGGAGGCTTTTGTGTTTAACGTACATTATTACGATAGCGTGAGTTCGTGGAATGCATGCGCATGCCTGTAAAACCTTTCGAGATTTGGATTAAAAGTTTGATGGGTTTCATGATGTTTTGAGAGCTACAAAAGTATAGAAATACAAGTAAATATTGATGCGAATTATAGATATATTATGTATATATTGCACCTGTATAATGTACATACAATTAAGGAAATTGTATAAACGAGTATCCTGCAATTGGTGAATCTGAAATTATATTTACGTTTTGTTGGAATTTTTTATTTCACCTGGTACTTTATTATAATTTAGAGCATTGAATCCACATTGTATTACATTATATTATAATTGAAATAGCATCGCTTCATCATAAAATAGGTAAAACAAATATTACCGAGACAGTCGTTTTTTAAACGTTTACTGAAGCTAGGGAGTTTGTGGAAAAACTTAGCATGGCAGACAACGATTAAAAAAACAATATATCATGAAACCGTTAATAATATACGAGTATGTTTAGTAACAATTTAATATGTAATACAAACGTCTAATTAAATAGTTATCATACAATAATTATGCATTATCATTACTGCTCAATTTAAACACAACTTATTTTATAAAACATTAAACAATTATATTGGATTGATGTTCAAAATTTCAAATCTCAGATAAGCCATTATTTCCAAAACGATGTCTTTAATGGGCACAATATAGCTTACATAGCCACAGATAAATATATTTTTTCAGTCATATAATACAGACTATTTGAATATAGTATTATTACACACATGAAGGGATACGTATGTTTGGAGATCAAATGATTGTGAGTCGTATGTCAGAGACATAATACGTATAAATAATATCGACCTGAGTAAAAACGATAAGATGGGGCGTAGAAAGGTGGGCTCTATAACATATGAGTAGATCGCTTAGGAAAATATAATTATTTTAATATTGTGTATTATTTTAATATGAATAAATTATTTAATAGATAATCGTTTATAAGTACGTTTATTAAACGTTATATCGTGCGATGAGGTTAAAAGTAGTTCGAACAGTTTCCACTGACAATATAATGTTGTATTTTGGAAAATGTTTCTTACATTATGTATTAATGTTTAATACTTAAGTGCATGTGTATAAAGAGACTGCTCACGTTCGACAGATCACATACGAAAACGATAAAATAATACTCCAACATTAAAATGTGTCGTCACGTATGTTTCTCGTATAATATTTATATATATATATATATATATATATATATATACTAATGTAGAAAAAAAGAATATAATGCGACGCTCAATGATGAGATGGGTACATATTATAGCACTAGTACCTATACGTATTATACATCCGGTTGCACAGCATTTTTCTTCCTGTTCCTAGTATACATGTATATAATATATAATATTCATATTATATATATATATATATATAACTGCATGTATAATATAATAAATACATATTACACTATATTATGTATAGCATTCGACTGGCATTCCTATAAATGGCATTCAAAATATTGTGTAACTCGAGTTGGTGGAAAAACAAATCAAGCAGCTTATACGCACCATGAGTTTATATAATATATTTAACAAATAGGAAACTAAGTAATATTTCCTATGCAAACATAAACACAACTCACAAGCTATATCATATAGTATGTGCCATTGATACTAACGGAAAATAAATACACCAATAACGTTTTGCGTTGTCCTACACTATTATAATAATAATATTTATATACATATATTGTTATACATATATATTATACGATATGTAACGCATATTTACATTAGATATGTTTCAAGACGCAAAACATAATATTTCGAGTGTATCTCAAAGTAGACACCGAACTTTTGACTATCGGATTCTCAGTATTCATATAATACTGTATAAGTATTTAAACGAAAATCCAACGTGGATCGTTGTCTTAATTACTAATAAAGTAATCATCGTTAATGTATTATTTTGCTAAAAAATGTAAATATTTATATATATATATATAATATATTCATTTATTTATGATGTTTAATTTTTATTTCAAATAAATAAGCGTTAGAATCATAATTATTTTTCTTTTTTTTGTACAGCAAAATTAATTATATTATTGCGTACGTATTGGTAATAATACATAATATATTATTGTATATTTGAAGGAATAAACATCATATTGGATTTATTCCTAATATATATTTTTGTTTTGTATTCTATGCAAATTAAAAAAAAAAAAAAAAATTTCCCAATCAAGTGGATAGATCAGGAAGGGTGGTTTAACCTTTTGTCAATGGTGGGTTGTATTACACATCATACTATTATTTATATTTAATTTTATAGCAAACTTATTATATTATATAATACATAAGTTATTACATTACACGTTGATATTAATGTAAAATTATGTTGATTGGATTTCCTCATAACTATTGCACATACTATGTACTTATTATTATGTCATCAAAGGGAGGTTATAAAAAAGCTTTGATGTCCTGAAGTTAAACTGTTCTGGGTTAAGGTATAAGTTTAAACTATATATTATTATATTACAATTTATTAAATTTTAGATATAATATGGTATTGTGATCAAATGATATCTTATATTCAAATAATCGGTAAAATACGACGAAACCAGTATAAAATAATTAATTAAAAAAAAAATATACATCTCATGTGTACTAATTTCACCTTTATTTTATATAACTCAAGTTATCTGCTACAGCAAGCGAGAAACTACGCATCAAAGCAAAACCGAAGGACCCTATTTTAGCCTAGTCGTGTAATGTAGTATTATATAGTTATATATTTCAATTGATGTTTTGATAACATTATTATTGTGCATGCTTTGTTATGGCTGTCCCCTCTATATCTGAACGCAAATAAATATTTTTGTTGAAAACAGCAAACTCCGGCGGATGTATTCTAGTTTAATTACGTAAGCGCGAGCAAATTCAAAAAAGAAAACACGACAGAGAATTGAAATAAATGTCGGTAATTTCAAATAAATTAAATCATCTACGGTAAAAATGTTATTATTATTATTTTTTTTTTTTTTTACAGGAAAAATTAATTTATACATAGGTACGTTTTTTACCCTTTGTCTCCGCCTGTAATAAACGTGGGTTGCCTTGGCAGTAGTTGGTGTTATTTATCAACATTTATAAAATATAATAAATGTAACCTTTTTTTATATATATTTCAATATACCAAAGTTTTATAATTTCTTTAAGAATTACAAAAAGTTGTATTGAATCGCCCGCAACGAAAATCAGATAATACAATGACAATTCATTATTAAGTCTTCGTAATTAAAATTAAGTGGTCAAATATTTATATATATTTTTTAATCCCAATCAGCTTTATTATGTATTATTTTTAAAATTATTCATAGTTAGAAACATTTTAAAATAATTGTATATATGTATAATGCACATTGTACATTATATAAGTGCATATTAAAAATATATTATTTTTAAATAGTTTATAATTGTTCACTAAAAACTTATTAAAAAGCCATATAATATATTTTTAGATTAAAATGAATATTAACAATAAAACTAATAAATAATTAATAAGTAACCAAAAGAGGCTTCACTTTAAGTACTTTAAGCGAGGAATGTATTGATTTTAAATTTCTGTATCTTTTCTGGTAGGGATGTGAATCTATTTAATTTTATTTTATAGTCGAGTTGGTTCACTACGTTAAAATACAACTTGTAATTATTTAAGAAATCTAATACATTATTAATGGTAAACATACATTCTATAATGTATATACAAATCCAAAAGAGAAATAAATAAATTGTGTACTGAACTGAATATGTATATTCGACATTACTTAGGCTATAAAGAGGTAATATTGTTCATGAAATAAAAAGTAAACATGGATCTAACGCATCTGCCAACTTATATAAATTACCAACTTATGTTCTAAATTTATTTGTATTGGCTGTGATTTTAATTCTATCACATTTGGGATTTTTTCTTATAAATGGACATGTTTAAAAATATAATTATTCATAACATTAAAAATATTTATAATATTTAAATTATACTATGACATGATATTTAATTTAAACGAAAAAATATGTATTAAATAATGATTTGTTTTCACATTTATATAGTTATTAAATATATTGGCAGCGACAGTAGCACATTTTCTAAACATAAGCTGTTTATTGTTGAAATAGAAAAATCGTTGATATAAGAATATAATTGAATATATTGGGACACTGTCTTCTAAAATCAAAATATCGTTATGATATAATGATATTATTACAATATTGTAATCATGTTCTGAAATAAATATCGTCATAAATAATTTTTGTAAGTGAAAACACAAGAAAATAGTACTAGCACAAATTATTTTTCTTCTTGATCCGATATATTATATTTATATACACAAAGGCATTCAGTTTCATAATATTTTAACAGCAGTTCCTGTTATTATAGCACTGGAGAATATTAAATATTAATTAAAAAAAATAATAATTCTAAAAATGCAAGTAAAAATATAGCTTTACATACTAAATTATGTTATTCTTGTTTTTATTATAAATATATATTAAAAATATTTTTTATTTTCAATTTTAATTTTAACTAAATATACAGTTGGATAGTTTATGAGTTCACATTTATTTAGCTATAATTTTGTGAAAATAAATAGATTAAAATATTATGTTAAAATAATAATAATAATAACTGTAACAATACTAATACATAATAATTAAGCATAATAAAAGATAATATTATTATAACTTTCAATTACATGATGATAATGATTTATAATATTATTTCACACTAGAAAATAACCAAATTTCTAAGTTATAGTAGAGTAAGTCATATTATACATTGAAAAATATTTAAATAATCACTTGAATTGAATGAAATTACCAAAAGAAGGTTTTTTTATTTCATAAATAATAAAGGAAAAGCTAAAAAATATAGTAAGTGATAAACTAATCAAGTATACCTAAGTAAACAATACATAATACACACACTATATTAAAATGTGCTATTAAGCTAATATTGATAAATCTTAACCTAACCCAATACTCATCTAGAATGAGCGATTGTGAACCAATTAAACAGAATACAATATAAAACGAAACAACAATTATTATTAGTTATAATATCGCACATAACCTTGATGGTTATATTATAACGTGTATATATATATGAGTGTAGTTAAAAATATTTGATTATATTATGAAGTACAATATCAGGACACAAAACTACCAAAGTAAATATTTATTTTGGACCAAAAAGTTTTTAAAAAATGACATCGGTTTTCAAAAAACAGGTAGGATGAATATTTATTTAAATTTACGATTCTAAAAACACAGTAACTAATAGCAAAATAAGAAAAAAAGTTTTGATCACTTAAAAAAATGTGCATGTTTTTCTTGGATTTAACGATCTTGTTTCAAAAAAAAAAAAAAAAAAAAACTACCCAATAATAAATAAAGTAAATAAATAAAAAAAATACTAATTTAAATTTGGTCAAAATATTGCTGATTGAAAGGGTGGAATGGAATATAAAAATACATTTCTCAATCACTGAGTCCAGAATATTATAAAAATGCAAAAAACGCATATTTATATTATATAGCCGTAAATATAATATAATATAATATGATATTTTTCTTTTATATAACAATATAATGTTTAAGTGATTACTATATTGTAGCTATTTCTGTATGCAATTTTGCTTATAATCCACACTAAAACATTTGAAAAATGTTAAAACACTGTATTGGATATTATTTTAAAATACTTTTTTTTTTGAAAAAATAAATTGAAATTTGAAAATTTTAAGCTATAAACTACAAATATAATAATAATCTATAGCTGAATAATATACCGTAATATTATTAAACATTTGTTTATATGGAGTTGAAAAAAAAAATAAGAATATTTTATGGTATTTGTGTTATAAATATCATTCGTTATAAAAAAAAAAAAAATAGTAAACATAGCTATTACTTATTTTTTTTTTTTTGTTCTTACATTCTTAAATCTAATAGTTATATTGAGTGTTATTGGGATCAAGTTAATAGTTACGAGTTTTGCATCACCCCATCGAATTTTTTACGAAATATAATACTATAACTATTCACTAAGTTGCAATGCATAAAATAAGAAGTCATATTTAAATGAAAACAATACATGATAAATTAAATAAAAATAAATCATTCAATTTATAAACACAAACACATAATAATGTTTTACTTAAACAAACATACTCATACTTGATAAATAATAAATGGAACTATTCATTTTTTAGTTACATAATGTCGATTCTATCTGCCAACTCTAAAATTATCAGATTTTATAAAATTATATATACCTATATGTATTATATGTACCTAATATATGCATCGAAAGAAAACATTATCTTAATCCAATTCAATTTTATTGATGTTCTAATTTCGCATCAAGTGATGTAATTCTTTTTATTATTATTTGAATAACTGAACCCATATCATTATTCATTGTGATATTATATTAATAATTTCTGTACACAAGTTGGTTCTGAATTCTATAGGTATTAAAAGTATACAGTACACTGTACACACCCTTTATAACTAAATCTTGCTTTCACTTATGTACAATATTTATGATTCATTATTGTTAAGCAAGCACACTATAAATTCAATTTGAATATTTTATTCTAATATTAATTTTTTGTTTTACAATAAACGGTTTTGCTGAGTTTATGATGTATATACTAAGAAGAAAATACATTTAAGTATATATATATATGAAAAATAAAGTGATATACAGAATTAGATGATCATTAGTGGGTATATCATTGCGTTCAAACATCATTACGAGTGGTCTAGAGGATTTTTGTTTACACTCAAACGGTAGTGGATTTTTTTCGATGAGAAAGAAAACTACAGTGGAATTTTAAAAATTACCTATCTCAAGTAAAGATTGTCGTTCAATAACACAAGCCAACTGCTTTTACTGCTAAAAAGGAGTTCTTTTAATTAAAAAAAAAATACACCAATTTAAAACAATCACATATCGATCAAGATCTAAAAAGAAAAATACGAAAATGCATGATTTAACATGCCATGATTACAGAGCAAATATAATGTTTTGAATAACATTACGTATAGTATATTTGTATGAAATACGAATATATTATATAATATTATATTGTGTGTGTTTAGTTTAATAAAACAAAAATAACTCTGCAATAGTAAACGAAATAGTTTTAGAAATGTCAACAAAACCAAATAAATGTTATGCAAATTTAATGTCACGTAAAATCTGTTGTGCATAAAAAGCATTGAGCACACTACTCTACGGACTATAATTATTTGAGGGAAAAGGTATTTCAGTAAAGAAAACAAAGATAAGAGCACTTTTTGTTATACACTAAATAATTGGTGCAAATTGTATTTTTACTTAAAAACAAGCAGAAGATATAGCAATTCATGACAATTCCGGGGTTGTCGAAATGACTATGATGGTAACACAATATTAAATGAGTCGTATTGTTTTTATTATTATTAGAATTTCCATCTAACATATATATTATAATACCATATTTTAAAATATTACACCCGCCTATAATGCGTACGGGAATGATACGACTGTGCTTATCACACAAAGCTGCATAATGTGCAGTTCGTGGCGCAGTAATTTGAATTGTATACAGCTACTGTCAGCTGCCGACTGCAGTCTTATAATGAAAATCATGTTCACTTAAATTAAGTTTAATATCGTGCTGCAACTGTGCGCATGATGCAAACCGCTTTTGTACGTAAAGGATAATATTATATTCAAATATTTAACGGTCGTGTCAATCTGAACGATACTCGAACGTCGTGCCGTTATTATTGTGTACAATAAGGTTAATGTTATTATTATCGTAATAAGCGGATATTCTGTGATCGAATATTTTCTTCTGATTTATTTTTTAGTCAACGTGTGTGCGACATCCCGTCCGCGAATATCTCTATAATATCCTGCAGTACCCGGACGGTGACCTAAAAATTGTACACTAAAAATTGTTTTTCTATCACATACGATTATTATAATTGAAAATATTTCATGAACGAACGCGTACATTATAATATGCACGCTACGTCGTACAGTATCATTGTTCGTACACGGTGGTGTCTATTGACTGTAAAAATGTTTTCGCATGGAAAATTTACTTGATAACGATAAATAATAAAAGATCCAATTTATTTTTATTTTTAAAGTTCACGTAAACATAATATTATAATATATCACAATCATTATACATCGCTTTACAAAACGTAGGTGGTTCTACGATAACATATTATTATAATACTACCTATACTAATATAATGCGATCTTATTACTTCATATATTTTTTCTCATACGATTATACGAAGTGTATAAACATTAAACATCGTAGTCGTTTGGTAATATTATTATTATTATTATTAGCATTATTACAATCGAGTTCATTTCATCATATTTGTTTTTATTATTGGGACGGTGGTATAGAAGTTTTATAGAGGAGCTTTAAGAATAATGTCACTGCGATAGACAATGTTATAATACACATGCATGATAATAGTATACGAGTATTTAAATGTTATTGGTGATGTAATAATATTCTGTAACCAAAAAAGAAGCGCAATTAAATTCAATAAAACCCACATAAAAGTTAACGAGCTATAGACTTATAGTAGGTAGTATAATTTATAAATGCACGTTGTACAATATGGATTTAGTGGTCAGAGATAACCATACGCGATGAACCATTTTATTAAGGACTTAATTAATGGCTGATATTTATTCATTTTTCAAGCTCGTACACTATTTAATCAAAATAATAATATGCACTTAATTGTACAATTATAATAACATGATAAAATTCTCATTTTATTCTTCACGGAAGATACGTTAATATTTCGGATATCAGCGTAGTCATCATAATATTCGGTGAGTATAATTAATACATTTTCTAGACATTTTCACTTTACGTATTAAACGTACTTTACGTAAAAATCAAAAAACTAGACATAATTATGTTTAACACAGTATATATAAAATTGTTTAATGGACATTTCAAATGCGTAAGAGCTTAATAAAATTTAATTGTTCTGTTATAAGAATGTCAGAAAAATTATTATTTTCAATCATAACAACGGCCAACAAATAAACATTTTTTTTCCGTACCAAACAAATTATGTGACTCGTGCCAATTGAGTTCATAAGATATATTATATTATATTTCTTTTTCGTATTCGGACAATAAATTACGTTAGGTTTTTTAACTTAGGTTCTATCTTTATTACTTAGTAATTGCAATGAACAAACAAATGGCTGATTATTACTTGCTTTATATCATTTTAAATTAATAGGTACCTACAAGCAAAATTAATTGGAGGGGGAGGGGCGTTAAATATGTTATGAATACATAATACGACGCGACTTATTGAACATTACTCGTGTTTTTAACTACAGCACACCATGTTACAACAGCGATTAATTTAAGCACAGTGTTCAACGCAATTATTGGAAGACAAATTAAAATGTAGGTACCAAATTTTTTCGTGTTATGTGTGGTACGATAATACGACATTCTGCGATAGACATCATAATCATATATATATATATATATATATACCTATATATTATATAATATTACTAATACAATAATCATTTAAGACCCATTTTGAAATAACAATAATAAAAAATACACATTATATTATTGATAAGAAGGCAATTATTATGAGGATCAATACTGCAGACACTATTGTTCTAGGTATTTATTGTTTGAAAACGCTAACATTTCTCAGTGTCCATCTCTAGAACTTACTATATCGGGAATGTCGTCATCGGAGCATGATAATATAATATTGTTACGTCGCGAAAACAATTAATATTGTAATATTATATTGATATATTTTATTACATCGAGTTAATGATTATGCGGTTATAGAGATTAAATTTGAAGACGTATTTCTAATTAAAATTTTTACATAATAATTTGATTGATATATAATTATACGACTGTTATAAAATATATAATTCTAGAATGCCATGCTTATCATAATGTAATTAAAATAAACGATTATAAATGGTAAATAAAATGCATTCAAAAATACCAATAATAAATATTTGTATCATAAATATTATAATCTATCAGTTACGGGTTAACTATTTATAATATACTTCCATTAATAATTGTAAACATGAGGAGAGGAGTTGTGAGGAAAATCATAAGTAAAACTATATTACGATATTGGTACTTAGTTTATGCACACGATAATCACATAATCAACAAATTAATACATTCTACCGCTCTGTGGTTTATAACTATAACATGATACTCATAAGTCATAAGCCAAGTAAGTAAATAAACCTCATATACCATATATATATATATACATTATATATGTTTACATACATACACACATACATACATGCATACATACATATGCATATATAATATATATTATATATACGTATACAAATATATAGATAAAACTGTATAATATTGTCAATTTGTGGAGAACACAAATGTTATTTCTTTTAAACCAATGGGAATTTTCATTTTAAATAAATTGAACAATGAAGTTGGGATTTATAGTGGTTGTGAAACATTGAAAAGAAAAAATCCATATTTATTATAATCTGATGAATATAACACTTCTGTGAATAAAATATGCATTTTTTTTGCTAAATAAATATACGAATAGCACGAGAGTTTAACTGTGCCCTGAATAATGTACTATATTAAATTATTTCAACATTTTGATGGTTAAATAAAAAAAAAAGAAGACATTTCACTGGAGATAGAGAGGATCTCTTACCATGACAATAGTTTTGTTATTCACCCCCACACAACTTATCCTGTCCGATTTCACCGTGTGATAATAACACAATATTTGCAAGACATTTTTTTACTAACGTAATAATTTTTTTTTTTTTTTTAGGTTTTATTCAAAACGAAATTAAAAAATATACTCTGTTGGTGTCTTAATGTACCTATATAACATACAATGTACACATAACACTATCTATTGTTTCTGAGCGTTAAATATGTTTGTATTTGATAAATAAAGACAAAATAATAAAAGACTATTATTTAATTAAAAATGTTAATATATTTAATTTTAACACTTTTGGTTTAAACAATTCTTTGTTCTTAGTAAGATTGTGTGATTGAAATTAAAAAAAAAATAATGTAGCATATTATGTATATAACTTTTTTATAAGCGAATGATTCAGAGCTAAATCTATAATTTTTTGAAAATAATAAATATTAAACTTTAAAATCAGTGCAACTTTCTGTAATATTGATCTTGTCGTATAAGCTATAAAATATAGGTATAACATAATCCTACATGTCGTGGCCCTCTATATTTTGCGCCAGCGGCATGTCATCGTCATCGCTGACGTTGACGCTGATGAAATTCGTATATTTACGTATATACCAAGTCTGTCACGGACAATACATGATGTTTGTGGAATAATAATAACAATATTAGTATAAAAATATGTTTATATTATATGTGAGTCCATAGGTCTCAAAATATTTGTTTATTCCATTATAATATAATGACAATGATGGTAAACGAAAAGATTCAGTTTAAGAATTTTTAAAGTCCAACGATAAAATAGATATTGATATAGTGTTTTATAAAATATTTGTACAAGTGTCAATTCCTCGCCCTTAAAAAAATAAAAATAGAGTATATAGTAGGTAGTTATTATGGCTGTTATTATATTAGATCAGCATAATAGATAGTCATCATATTATTATTCGTGCTTATTTGAGACATAAGAAGAAAAATTATAAACATTTATTTATTTTTTTGAACATCTTTTATCACGCATTGTTCGAGGATATTTTCAATTATACACATTTTCTCATAAATTTAATATATTTGACTATGATATTGCTTTATGTTTAGCACTACTTTTAAACATTTAATATAAGTACAATATTTTTGTTAAAAAAAAAATAGTTTACAAAATATGATTGAAGGAAAAGTTTTCAGCGATTCATTAACACTGAAATGAATTAGTGAATTGTGCAATAAGTTAAAAAGCTGTCCAATCAGTATACGAAGTTAAGAAATTATTTTATGGAGATAGGATACCATAATGACTTAAAACACAGCATCATACATAATATTATTATGATAATTTTATTTATCTCACTATAAAAATAATGAAATTAGAATCTAGACATTTGAAATAATGATTTCAATAATATTGCAGACTACTGGTGTCAACAAATTAAATTAACTATAATGGATACGTTCTTTAAAATATATTTATTAAACAAACTTCTTTAAAAAAAAAAAATCCCAAATACATTTTTGAAATAAATATATAATTTTGGATATTATTTACTTATATACTTATTACAAGTTAAAAACCAAAACTCGATATTAAATTTCTCGTCAAATACAATAAAACTGAGCGGCGTATATATACTGTACACGGATATTTATCCAACATATTTTATTTTTATAAATATTATAATACGTAGTGCATTCAAATAATTATAATTTGATATAAATAATGTATTATGCGTACAATTTTCTATGAATAATATATAGATTTATATATTAATAAGCATGTAGACGTTTTATTAATGATTAAATTTGCTTTTATCTATTACTACTTGGATTATAAATTATTTAGTAGAAATACGATTGCGAATAGTAAATAATTGATTATGGATTTTTTATATGTTATTAAAACCTGATACCTCATAATAGTTATATGGATCATATATGTAATGCAAATATAATTACACGATAGGTACTTCAAAAAATTATTGTTTTTCATTAAAATTCTTAAAAATATATTAAACATAACAAAAATTTGAAATTTATAGATGAAACATATTAAATAATGTTATATTTATCGTTGTACAATAATATTTTACAGATAATTGGATATTATTTTCTTATTTTCAAATCATTACACATTTGTTTAAAACATCTATAGCTATTCAATATTTTGACTATGCATATTCAATTTGATTTTTGTAATTCAAGTCGATATATTAATTAAATGTATTTTACTATTGAACTTTAATTACAGCTATGATTGTCATTCATACTTCGCTTTAGATGATAGACTCAAGAAAATTTAATACATTTATCATTTATATACAGATTTTGTGTACGTAATTTAGCTACTATTTAAATTTAATCTTAAGGTAATTGGTAAAATTTACAAATAAATAGCGTTATAACCATTTGTTATACGCATTTTTCGTTTATGTTCAGTAATTTTGAAGAAAGAAAATAACTTGTGCTATAAAACGACTATTTAATACCCTGCATCAAACATTCTCGTGTACTTTTTGATATTGAGTGTAATTAATTATTTACATCAAAAACAAGAACACCACAACAATGATAATAATATGAAATTATACTTGTACAATATATATATTATTGTGAATGTGATAAATGGATAATAAATTAATCCCAAAATATACGTATAAATATAACGATGAGATATACTGAAAATGACACGCGTGCCGATGACTATTTAACTTTGTACAAAAATTACTGTATACAAATTAAACATAATATTATGTAGGTAGTTATATCGGGATACACGTGTCTAACCGGTGAATAATTTGTATAGTATTTAATTGGTATACAGTTAAATTCATACTCGCATTTTTTTAGGAAAACCGATGAAAGTATTGTTTGCCACTTTATTTCCAATTAAAAAGACAGTAAATGAAAAAAATGAAAAAAAAATAAAATAAAATAGTCGTATGTATATATAATATATATATAGAAAAAATTAATTTCATTATTTGATTAACTGTGTAGTTGATGATTTTATTATGATATTCATATTTCACAAAATGATTAATTATAATATAATTTATCGTCAGCTTCGCTACACGCCTACACGGATAGTCACAAAAATTATTACTGCATACGTTGTTATGCAACGTCGACTACACAATAATAACTTACTGCCGTAAGTATATTTTTATTGATCATTTTTGTTGTCTCCCTCGTCATCGTCATCTCCTACTATCTTTCTCTATCCTAATCTCTACTCACCCCTCAAGTATGCTGTTATATACGTTTTTATCTTGGTCAATAATATTCATGCCACGAATTCAGCATTATATATACATAATATACTCATCGTTGCAGACGGTTAGAGAGTTAAAACAACAACACTTGCGTCCATAATTTTACCAACTTTTATAGTAATGAAAAATTATGGGAAAAATAACCAAAATGAAAAGCCAACTGCACAGTAGTGGGAACATTTTTAAAAAGAAAACTGAGTCTTAAAAGTCTACAGTTTATACAATATGCATAATAAATACATATACAACATATAAAGTTATTATTATATATTATTAAATCTTAAATTAATATCCTGGTAAATTTTTTATAAGCAATAGGTATCTAAAAAAAAATCAATTTTATTTATTAAATATTTAATAAAATAATAATAAAAATAATTTTTTTATTTTATTTTTTTCATTATAATACGCAAACGGAGTAAATGTACAATAGATGTTACTATGTAATTATAATATTATAATAAAAATACTCATAAAATATACAAATATACAATTATTTACATTTATTTTAAGTTTTAATATAAATCCATTTTAAATCATTCATTACAAAACTTAGACAAACAACATAATGGACTTTTAAAATGGCATTAAAACTAAAATTACAATTAATAAATAATTGTTTTAATAAATTTTGTTCAAAATGTTAAAACCAAAGAAATAGGACTATTATCTCATACAATTGTATTTATAAAATATAACGAAAACCCATCTGGGGCACAATAGTTTTGTTATTATTATTTTACGATTGGTTTTATACATTATGTTTTGTATGGATAATATTGGACGATGAAATTAAAAATAAATTGGCGAGTTTTAGTAAAGAATAGTAGGTATATTATATTTTTGTTATCGTGCTGTATAATATATGCGTTCGGTGAATTAATGTTTTCATTCCATACGAGACTCGATTAACCTTTACTTTTTATCCGATTGATTATCGATGTACAAAATAATGTACGAATGCATAATAAAAAATTCGTTTTTATTATAGTATGCTTCCCGCGTCCCTAAAAATCCATTACGAACATGTCAACTACCTGTACCCTCAATACCTATTGGATGAATATTGTAAGCTTATATTCAAACTATTCCCTGCTAAATATATAATATATTTTTTTTGACATCAGTCCCCCACACGTGCGTTATAGTGCGTTTTTGTTACACATTTTGAAAAAGAAAAAACAATAATACTAATAGTACCTATATAAGTTTATAAAATATAAGTAAAAACTAACCGCTACAATATAACATTGCCATGTTGTGGTTGTTCGTTCAGAATATTATGATAAATATTATTATTATAGGCACGCGATCAGTTGAAATGCTATTTACATACTTATATACTAGGTGATTCTTTTATCGAACAACCCTCGTTATTTTAAAATCTATTAATGGTTTTGAAAATATTTTTTTTACATAATTTCCAGTCGAAATAAAAACAATATTATTTTTAGAAAGTTATAATTTTTTTATATTAAAATAACGACAGATAAGACTTTTTATAATTTTTTAAGATTTTTACTTTTTTGAACAACAACAAATATTTTTGATTTTATATTGTGAAGCAGAATATTTTTCGAAGTATTTCGGTTTATGCAAATGTAAATTTGGAAGAGTAGTAATGAGTTAAAACTGTTATAAGTATATAAAGCTTAAGTAAATAGAGTGTAGAAGAACAATATTTTGCGTAGTAGTATCACAATAATATTTCATCCCTCTGCTTACTTAAACTTTAAATTTTTATAACTCATAAGTCATGAGCTACTCATCTGAATTTCAATTTTTATGTATAGTAATATCCCAAAAAATATTCTGCTGATCATGGTTAAAACACATGTCCATTTTTTATATTACTATTGTTATGAAATAGTGTTATTAGATGCGTTAGTATGTGAACAATTTGTGTAATTAGGAAGCACAAAGAAAAAAACTGTTATTGGCTATTGCTCCTACACGACAACGATCAATTATCCAAATTTGTGGTGGAAAAATAATAGTTATGCGTACGTGATTCGTAAATAAGTATACAGGGGAAAAACATTCAACTATATGTGGATGCGCAAAGGTAACTTTTTAATGGTATTGAAACTTTAATCATTTTTTAAACGGTTAAAAAAACTTAATATTTTTTACTTTAACTGAAAAAAAGTATACATTCATGGTATTGTGAACTTATCCTCTATCATTGGATTTTGAATATTATTCAAACTTTTTTTTTTTTTTAATTAAATTTACGTTGTGCCATTACGATATACTTGTATAGTGTATTATAATATTATTATTATTACAATATTACATATACCTACGATGTGAACAACTATATTAACGTATAGGTACACTATGCAATATATAATGATCATCATCGTTCTCAATACATCATAGTCATATTTATAGCTCGACATTTCAGTATCGTTAACCATCCTGGCCTTTTTTTGACAACTCGCCTCCAAAGTCTACTGTCACTTAGAATACATTTGAGACGACAATTTGTTTAATATAGCGTTTATTAATATAGTTTATTCACAGATGACGCTGTTGATACGATGATTGAACGGCGTTCAAGTCAAATATGTATAATTTAAATATTATATTTTCATCAAACCTATATTGTTTACATCGAGTTTTGTTTTTTTAATTATATACGTATAATATATACCTACACTATTTATAATATAATACATGTATATATTTCCACACACATTTCTGCTAGCAGCGCTGAATTACGTCAGAATATGCGTGTAATACATAATAAGTATCATGATGGTATACCGTAGTGTAATTCTGTAAATATATGTTCCACATGGATACAAATAATAAATAGAATCCGATAAAAATAACACGAAATAAACGTTAATTTTAAATAAATAATAATAAAAACGAATTGTCGACTTAGTTTTTATTATTGGCTAATATTTGTCATTATCCAGGAAACTATAGTGGTTCATTATGTTTGAAAACTGTATTATGATTTCCTATTACAAAAATGCTTTAATAATCTGCGTATATTTTATTTTATTTTAAACTTTGATGTAGAACAAGTGAGTCGTTAGGTTTATTATACGATGCAAGATTTTCCTCTCATTTTCACTACAAAACACTTTTTCACTAGTAAAAACACCACAAAAAGTTTTACGTATCTCCATAGATTGAATATTTATTACAGCAGATCGTATAATGATCGTTATCAAACTGTAGTTTTGAAAAATAAAATTGCAGATAAAAATTAAAACAACCATAATGAATGTTTTTTATTGTTATGCATATTAAGGTTCAAGTATTCAATAACATTAAAAATCCATTACATTCAAATTTTAAATACATAATTAAAGTGAGTATATATAATAACGAATTCAGTATTACACGATTGTAAACGAAAACCAGATAGTTTTTTTTTTAAAACAATAATTATATATTTTAATCAGTTTAATCTACAACAACCGTGATATTTATTAAATTTAATTTTAGTCTAACAAAGTATGGAGTGCCATTGGCATCTTTATTAATATATGCAGGTCTATGAAATATATAGTAGTTGTAGTGTTGTACAATGTACATAATTTATTATTTACACGATGCAATAAGTAAATGTATGCACATTTTAAGCTATACTATAAGTACGATAATACTCGTTTTAGTTTAGACGGTTAGTATTCGTAGTAGGTAATACTATTGTATTCAATAAACGAAATCGAATCGACACTTTTAATTTCATAATTTTGTGAGTGAGTTATTATTAATTGATAGTTTTGTTTATCATTGACGTTGATTAAATTATGCTGTTATCAATATAACTTTTTTTTTAAGTATTACGTCATATTGATTTAATATTATAATATTATATCATAGTTAAGAGTAGTTGCCTACATCCCACAGCAGAGCTGTAATAACGGTGTATATTGATGGTTTTAGAGCTAAAACAAATACCGTACAGACGACCCCGCCATTTATCATCTCGTGTCAAATGTTACGGAGTATAAAAGACGATTAATAACGATTTGTGGGCGAGAAATACGAGCAGCACGAGTTTGCTCTGTAGTATCTATAGTGTAGTAGTAGTATAAATATATCAATAATGTGCAATATAATATGATATATGCGAGGTTTAATTGAGAGTGAAAAAAAATCGATTTACAACACGCTCAAGTGTGTTTTACTCAGACAAAATGGAACTTAATAATATGATGAAGTCTTCGCATCGATATATCGCGAACGTATAATATTTAGATTGGTATATAAGCTATATAGTATATTACAATTTTATAAGAGCGTCGGAATGATTCGCCATTGACCCGAATTCGTATTATTCCGAGGTCGTGACATTATAACGGCCACTACGACGATGATAATAACAATAATATAAAATTAAACAACTATGTGTAATGTGTATATAGGTACACAAAACAATATAAGTGTACATATAAACAGTAGCAGCTGGTAATCTAAAAAAGATAATATTGTGATGCACAGCAAATCGCGTCTTCCGTCGATTGAAACCGCTGATAACATAATCATAACATATCGCGAATAATGTATAAAATATCGTTACCGGAAATGTGATTAATTTCTTTATTAAGTATTTCTGTAGGTAGACAGGTACTATTTAGATAGCAACTAAACGTTTATTTTTCGTGTTTCCGTATACAATTTTGAACTATGTGTAGGTTAGGTTAGGTTAGGTAGCATGACGTTTACATAAACCAACACAAGCTATACAATATGTGTCAATTAATTCGTTTAAAATGCATACAGAACAATTTAACTGACGATTTGGGCTGTTACAATATGTAATTAGATAAGGTATGTCATAATTTGTAGGTGAAATGTCAATTAACATAATATTATTTCAGACAAGATACGAAATGATAATATTATTTATTGATCACGTTGTTATTAAGAGTGCGTGTTACACCTACAATATTGTATTACGTGTATTATCTAAACAGTATAATATTATAACACGAGTAAAATTATAATATGCATTACCATTACAAGACTCGTGTCCGTTGGAATAATGAATTTATCAAATTTGGTTTTATATAATAAGACAACACTTATTATCATTGTAGGTAAACAACACGTGAAAAATATATTATTTTAATTGTTAGACATCTAACCTCAACGACATTTGTATTCCTTGTATTATTATTAATAATTTACTTACAAGACAGAAAAGATAAACTTGAAGAAAGCAGCACGTACTTATTTTTATTTTTTTTATTTTACTAGCTCGAAGGTAAAACTTAAAAAATATTGTCCTCGTTCGTCTTTAGATATTTTTCTTCTTAAGCCTAATGGGATGGATATTTCTCGGAAATACGAAAATGCGGGGTTGGTAGTACTTGGTAGGTACATTAATGTGAATAATGCGTATAGAATAAACCAAGTAAACCAAGACAGTATAAATAATAGTGAATCTTACTCTAATATTGTATATTAAGATTTCTTATACAGAGGTATGTTTATATTTATTATAAACAATTTAAAATGTTTTATTTAATAAGCTTCGTGGTAGTAATATTTTCCTCGAAAAAAAAAAATTGAGTGTATAATTAATTATTTTTCAAGAATCAATAATATAATATATTATTTTATGTTTTAAAATAGGTAAAGTATAGACGTAAAATTGTTGGCAGTAGGTAAGTGTTTTAGTTTATTCAGAAATTAAGTATTTCATGTATATTATATTCTCATGCTAGGAAGAAACTTAATTTATTTTTATCAAGCAAAAATCAGTTTTGGGTAATAATATTATAATAAGCAAATAATATAATATTACATTATGTTTTGATTCATTTTTCTGTTGATTAGCTATTATCACATCTATGCGTACACATCTTTAATGAACAATATTGAACAATTAAAAAGAACGTAATAATTCTTTTACTTGGTATATTTTTTTCGTCATGTTTAAAAACGCTATAGGCATTATGCAAATTTGAAATTCAACATATATCATAAGTCATAACACTAGATGATTTATATTGACAGTGACATTAAAATTTAACAACAAAAAAACAATGTATGTAGGTATTATTATATACCTACTTTATAGTCCTAATATCATATTATACATCTGTTGAACTAGCTCTAGTAACTAGTAACGAATATGCTCAAAATTATATGATATTACGTTTCAATAACATACTGCCCTGTTAACGTGTATCGACTACAGAAAATCAGGTTCTGAAAACTTAACGTTAATTATTTAACAAATAATTATTTTCTCTAAAGATTTAATCATTTTGTCTAAATATTTTTTAATCATTAAATTTACGAGTACCTACTTTTTCACGAGTTTAGTATAATATTAATTCTTGTTTTTATACAAAAACTATTGGCTACCTGAGATTGAATATTCAGAAAATGTTCATGTTGTTAGCATTTTGTTATTTTATATTTTTTAACTCTAGTTTGGTTTATTTTGTTTGTTTAATAATATATTTTATGTTACATAGTTTAAAAATAATTGCTACCATGATTTTATGCATCATTGAGCATAAATCGGATCAGATCAGCGATCCATTTAACGGATTAAAAATAAAAAAAAGAACTCTAAATAAAACGTCAATTAGTTTTTGTAGAGTTTATAAACTCTTGTTTAGTTACATGTACTTAAATAATGTAATAATAAAATAAATAATGTTTTTAATCGTTGATAAAAAAGCATATGTATAAATAATATATATTTAGCTACTTTTTTTTAAAAAATGTACTAACAAAATATTAAATAGTTTTTTAGTAACTTTAATTTTTATATTTTTAGATAATTTAAAGTTCAATAAATAGTGCTTAAAGCTATTAATAACCAATATGGTAGTGCAGAATAATCGGGATTGTCTTTAAAACTCATAAAACAACAACTTTCGTTAACGATATAGCATATGTTAATAAGCAATAGAAAGTGATATAATACAAAATTATATACCTAAAAAAAATATATAATTTTAACATGTAGACTGTACAAACCACATGCAATAATACGTTACATTTGTAAAATTATTTTTACAATAAAGACTGTAGAGGATTACCATTAAAAAAAAAAAAATAAAATATACTAATAAATCTTTTTAAGAGTAAATCAATATAACTTAAGATAAAAAAATGCATGTTTCAGATTTTGGGCTTATGGATACCTAACTAAATAATACTTTAATCCAGATTAAACAAATACAAATATCAGTGTTGAAAAAACTAATTTTAGTAACCGTCGATCCATTATTTATGATAATATTATACGACTTAACTGATTTTAGTTGTACAGCTTCAAAATTAGTAAACTGCATGAAACTCACAAAAGTAAAAAAAAAAAAAAATGGTTAAAAACTTTAATACGTAATTTTATGTTGATTATAAAATTAATAATATTATTTCTTTTAAATAAATAAATAGATACACACTTCAATGAGTTATAAATTATCAATGAAGACTGCAATTAAAAAATAGGTACATATTGTTTTCACTATATTTTTAATACTTGTTAATTAAAAAGAAAATATGTTATCTTAAAAACATTTTTATAACATGCCAAACTAATGAGATGTGCAATATTGAAAGTATAATAAGTATAATATTATAACATTAGATGCATGATAGGTCTTATTTATTTTACTTTTATAATATTATGAAAACAAGTGGGTACGTCATTATTGGCAAGTGAACTGTCAGTATCAAACTAATTATATTTCAACAATATTACAAAAAATAAAAAACTTGAGCAGGAAACCAACTCTTTTGATATTAAAAAAAGATGGTTTTTAAAACTTTAACGCAGTTAACTTTTAATCAAATAAACCAACCAGAAATTGTTTCAATTATCGTTAGAACTACTTTTAAAAATATATATATTTATTTATATATCATAATATGTTGGAATATTATAGTTTTTATAGATTGTTTAAAAAGCTGAACGAAAATTTCAGACATTTTGTGGAATGGGCACTGTATGTACGTATTATACTTCACGGTTTTTGGTTGGAAGTTTTATTTTTAGAGTATTTCTATTAGAGTAGTCGCATTTGTTTATACGACTTAATAAAATAACAAGACGATATGAGTAGTAACGATTATATCCTAGAACAATCAAAAAATGAAATAAAGATATAAACGTATTTTATGTTTTTATATGTTTTCCTCCAAACGTATAACTTTACTATTTTTAAGTTTATTATACAAGCTGCAATGTTTTAGAAAAAAGAATGCGTAAATGCATTATAATATATTGTAAAATATGCACAATAAATCTTTTAGTGAAATGGGTGTAGGACTAGTTTCTGCTGTTATAAATATTGTTATTATTATTTGTTATTACTTATAATTTTATAACTTACCATAAAAGTGTAATTATTGTGCTAAATATTTGCTTATGTAATTAATGTACTTATATAATTGTTAAGACCAATATTTCTTTATATATATATAATTTATGTTAAAAATAATAAAACAGGTACCTACTTATGTTTTGATGATTACTAACAATTATAGTATTTAAACAATATTAAAAAAAAAAAAAAAAACAATAATATTATGTCATTATTTAACAGAATATATTAAAACAGATATATATCAACAATATAATTGTTGGTGATTACTAACTAGTGGCCAAAATATGTTATTCGTGTATTGTTATTATTTTTAATTTATGTTTATTTTACTCCGATAACTTGGTAGTGCAACATAATTTAACATTATTATAATTGGATATTTTTATTGTTAACAGGATTTATATTTAAGAATAAAAATAAAAATAATAAGAACCAACTTACTGATATTATGTAATAAATTACGTGGTATATTAAGTAGGATATTTTATGGTTGATAATTATAATATATTATACATAGGCTGTATGATAATTTTTAAAAAGTATGAAATATTATTAAAAAAAAATCCTTTTAGCAGATTTATAAGCTTAAATTAGCAAATTATTACAAAAAAAAAAAAAGATTATTATTTTTTATTTGTAATTTACAAATGTATACTTGTATTATCGAGTACCTACTTTAATATTAATATATTTAGAGTAGCTATGTGGTCACATTTTTTTTTTAATTATTATTATTTATGTCATCCTTATTACATTTAAGTTAAGGTAATCTCGTAAAGTCACAATCAAGTTTTTATCGGAACAAACAAAATACTTCATCATTAAAACTTAAAAGAGTGATCTAAAAATACACTAAAATAGTACACGAATTGAGTAATAAAATAATGACTCAAATAAAATAAATGGATTACGATTGGTCTTTACATAGAGTGGCTAAATTTTACAACTTTTTAATCTTAGAGATAAAAATTGAATGAACGATTTATAGTTGAACAAAACTGAAAGAAAAATGATACCAAAACTTTTAACCAAAACAAAATACCATTTTATATTATATTTTTATAATTATTATGATATTCGAATATTTATATAATAAACCTGCAAAAACAAGATCTTAATTTTTTTTTTCGGAGAATATTTTTATAAAATTGTTTTTCGAGTAAGTATATTATATTATAATATCTAATACCAAATATATTACATATTATTTGTTAATTAACTATAATAGTTTAAAATATTATAATTTTAAGAAAATAAATAAATATTTTTTGTTTGATTTTTTTTTTTTTTAAGGACCTAATAATTATAATTATAATATTGTTTTTGGTGATTTTATTTCAACTTTTTTTTAAAAAAAAAAAAAAACCTTTCAATCTTAAATAGATTAATGCAGTTCAAACATTTTGTTAGAGAATATCTGACGAGCTTTTACTCCATTAAATACAATTTTTATGAACATTAAATTTATCTAAAACAACGACATAAACATATGTTTATATAATATTTTATATCAAACGTGACATGGATCATATTCATGGTCAATGGTCATATTATCGTCAAAGGTTTTGATATTTTGCCCGATATTATATAAATCTTTTGGTGAAAAAAAAATGGGACTTATGAAAAAAAAAGTTAAAGCAGAACACATCCGCACAGCCGTCGTAAGAGTGAAGTCTAATTATTAAAACCCTAAGGGTAGACGATATACGTCATGTCTACACAATATAGGTACCATATATACCTACTCGTATTGATCATATACGAGTAATATATTACACAGTACATAGTCGTATAGGTTATTGTCGTAATATTACTGATACATGCACACGATGTACCTACACGCTGTGTATATAGTATATAATAACATAAAACAAATCACAATTCATTGGAAGATATCATCACTATAATATGTTGGTATATGTTGTAGAAGTAAATTTACTAGTAGACAGATGAAAAGACAACCATTTTATTGTTGTAAAATTTTCACAAGCTTTCGCAGGTGTGGGATTTATCCACAATTTCCATACACCTCCAATCACCTAAGCGTGTTCAGACGATATAATTATATTATATTCTTGTCATTATGTAAAGTGACGTAGTACAAAAAGTTCAAGGGGGAGGGGATGAAAAATAAAATACCCACATTTAATATTCAGTAACCCGTACACATTCTAGCGAGGGTACGATATTAGTGCGATATATTTTATTAATATTATAGCATACGGTTAAAAATAAATAACCGATAAATTTGTCGTGCTAGTCGGTGTCGTAGGGAACATGATTTGTTTTGATTACTTGCTCAACTTGGCGCAACACTACAACTAAATATATATATATATATTAATCTAATGTCTTATATTATTCATTTAACGTAGTATTATTAAACAACTACAAGGAAATTTGATAAAGTATTTCTCAAATCTCAATAATATTAGTAAAATATATGTATACATTACAGTATTATAATAGTATTATATGGGTTTTATTGAGCTATTTCATTTTTAAGATAAACAATGTTCATAATTTAAAATTGAATGTTATAAAATTACTGCCGTTTTGGTTTTTGTAGTAATATATATGATCATTGAAGCAAATAGACGCAACACGTAAAGTAATGCAACAATCAGTTACCAATGGCAACCCAATATATTATATACGAAATAATATTCTATTTTCGTAAGCAATAATGAAATTCATATGTTAGCCATCCTATAGGGGTTGTAAAACAAAGCTATAAATACTACCCGAATTTCGAGGTATATGTTTGCATAATTTGGAGCCAATTAGTTTAGTAGTTCCCGAGTTAATAAGCCTCATCGAAACGTACATTAATTAATATATATATAATATAGATGTTATTTATAAGAAATAATTTATATAATAATGCAGATTATATTTATGAAAACATTATTATTGTAGTTTTTAAAAAATATTATTTTGTTTTATTAAAAAGCACACATGCGTAGACGCGTGGTAAACAGTTGTTTTTAGATACTTAATTTACAATCAATGGTTATTTAAATTAAAATTGTGTTTACTTGTAAATACTTTCTACTTTCTTTAATTTGTATATTTTAATATGAGAATTTTTGATCTACAATCACTTTTTAATCATATAATCATATTATGAACAATACAATATTATACTCAATATTATATTCCATATATCAGGGATCGTATTTTTGACGTGTAAGTTGTCTCGCGTGAAAAATTGAAGTATTAGAAACCTGATAACACTACTTGTATCATGTCCTCGAAATCACGATCGAAGAAGAGTTTTCGTTACTATATTTTTTTTACATATTATCATCATTATATTCACGCATAATACATTGGAGTACATAATATATATATAAATATAAAACCAGAGGGCCGTTATTCAGGTGTAGGTATAGTCACTTCCACTACGGGGACTTAGCGTGTTATTCGACGCGTATATACATAAGTGTGTGTTTTTGAGGCCGGAAGGAGAGCGGTTATGTCAATAATAAATAATAAATAATATAGCAAATGGCGATCAATGGCCAATGAATACGATTTATGAAACGATTTTTCCTACAATAGCTTAGTATTATTATATTGTTTTTATTTCATCCATATAAAGGTAATAATATAATATACCTACCTACTACATAAGACGATCGAATCAATAAACGTATTTGCAAAATATTTATTTATATCACACCAATAAAATGTATTATTTTATACGTGTTGAATATAATATTGTAATGGCACGTTTAAACGTCAAATCAGGATTAAAAAAAAAAAAAAAAATCAAATCATAAAATATACATAACATTATTATATTTTTTTAAAATCACATCGTGATGGACATTTATGGTACCTATTTAATTAATCACAAAATACCATTTAGAGCGTATTATTTGTTCAAAGACTGTTTTAATTATCATAGTATTGTATTGTTTGTATTTTAATGTTCTCAAGGTGAATAATTAGATTATAGTTAATTAGAAAATCGGACCGTTTTTCGGTGTTAATGCACGTAATTATGCGTTTTTACGATTTACATAATTTAGTTACTTAAATCTAAACGCGTATTTTTAACAAATTTAATTGGCTTGTAATGTTTATAAAAAGAGTATATTTAATTCACTTGTTGAATTTTATTTGAACAATAATTTGAGTATTCAAATCTATTTATTTTGTTTTTATATTTAAATACGTTTTTACTGTAGAACTTTAAATCCAAATAACACTTCCTGAATACAATTTTATAATAAAATGAAAAACATGTAATCATCTCTCTAATGTGTCGTTTGAAATCCATAATTTATTTACTTATAATAATATTGTATTGTAGTGTTTGCATTCGTTTACAACCGTTCTACACAATTCATTATAAGTTGTACCTAAATATTATATTTAAATACATGAAACGCACGTCCAACATTTATACATTTCAATAACAATATACTTACTTATATATTATTCTATAAATATGAAAATTAAATTATCGAAAAACCTCACAAATTCGTGTACACATGCCATGATACTCATACGGTTTATGACGCACGGGGGTTAAAACCGTTGAATAGAATCGAGAGACCTGTTGTACGGGGGCGGCAGTTAATGGAAGGCTTCATAGGGACTCGCCGACGAGCCCTGTTTCCCGGGGAACCGGCATTGTACTCCAATTATTCATTGTTCACGTCGTTATTAGTGATGTCAAAAATAGAAACAAAATTCGATATAATAATATTTATAGCAAAAAAAAAACAGAGACAGGGGAAAAGTGCATGAGACAGAGCGAGAAAGCAATACTTTGACTCATAATTCAACCGACTCGAACCGAAAAATCAATAAATAAGCTAGGCGTGTATATATATATATATATATATATATTATTGTTAAAATATACATATTATATCCAATACTATATATATGCATATATATTATATACCATGGAAATAACGTCGCGCGCACCAACCCTGCTGTCGTGTACATTAATAATATAACGGCGAAAAACAATAATAATTATTAATTAATAACACATAGCCGTATATTGATTTTGAAAATATACGCGAAAGACCATCGTCGCCGTAAACGCATACATCATGAATATAATTTGATATTACCTCTACGTTTCGATAACCATCATATTATTATTATTATTATTACACATAACTCGTATATTACCGTCATAATAATAATATAACCCAAGAACCGACCTTTTTAACTGTACGCGTATATTATAATAATAATATACCTGATGACCCTAATATAATATATTATAATGCATACGCACGTAGTACCTACGGTAGTCGACGTTCGTCTCGGCCATAAACACTGATAACCACGTGGTATATACCTACGTTTTATTATTATTAGGACTGCAGTCGGCGGTGTAAGCGCATAGATAATGTTATTTAATATTTTAGTATTTATTTATTTATCAGAATAATAATACGACTTTTTAATATGGAACATGATGGACCGCCAGCTAGAAGAGAGATCTATAGTAACGCTCGGGCACAGTGGTTTTTTGAAATATGCTTACATACTTATCATTAATAGCTATCACGAACAACCGCGGTTTATGATTTATTTTAAACCGTGGCATACCTATATTTATTATTCAATATTAGCAGTAGGCATTTTTAGTAAACTCATAGTAACCATACAATAATCACTGTTTAGTACTTAGGTACCTATAGTACTATAGTACTATCTATATAACGTTTTACTCTAGCCAAAGACAATATACTTAATATATATATATATATATTTCTATGATTCGGCCAAAGGTATTATCCGTGTATATGTGTATGCAGGTCCTAGCAATGTCTTCGTCGACACAATATTATACGAATGTCATTGCATCGTTGCAATTGCAGCACCGCACAATCCCTAGTCGCACCGTGTGTTCAACCCGAGTATTATAATATAGCGCACTATATAATATGGTCTTGAACGACGAATGAAAATTAATTATATTTTCGCCACCAATTGAACCTTTTTATACATATAGTTTTAGAAATATATTCTAAATACGACTGCAATTCGCTACCGAGTGCATGTCAAACGTTCACAAATCGTTGTCACGAGGTTCTGGTCTGGATAGCAATATCGATTATTTTTTGCACGGTTAAATAATACAAAGTAATAATTAAAATTACAATTCATCTGTATTATTCACATTGCTGGGTTTTAACAAAAACCATCTCGCTAGTTGTCACAACTATATTAGATTCGTCGAAGCACATTGTTATCATACCTAACACCATAGGCTATAACTATTGAAATGAAGACAGTCATCAAGTCAGATATCCCCGAGAGCTTACTTTTATTTTATTTTCCGCGGGGATTTGTAACGATGCACGTAATTTATCTAATAAATACAATACAATATATTTTGGTCTCATCTGTAGACCAAAACGCGTAGATTTGTGTTAATAATATAGAAAAAAGGAACCTCTTAGCAGTATATGTACTTGTCGACAACTATATTAAATTATTATTTAAAGTTATATTATACTATATACATATTAGTTATTTATTATGCAAATATATATTTAATTTATAAATTTGTGTTTAAACATAATGTGTCTACATGAACGAGAGTAGTTGGACAGATTATAATATAAGGATGTAAATGATATTTTTATCACGTTTACCTAAAATGTGTTAAAATAGGATTTTTCAAATTTATACAACAGATACACGTCACAATATACATAAATTCAATAAATATGAAAAAAATCATGTTCGATAATATTCTCACGAGGGACTTACGCATGATATAGGGTACTGATCGTCACGCAAATAATCCTCAAAAACGGCGAGCGGCAGCGTGTATCATCAGACTAGAACCTGAACAAGACTTAAATTTCACCACATTGCAAAACATCGTCATAATAACAATCAGTAATGAGTGCGAAACGAATACAATTCAATCGAAAATAATCATGAATAGGTCGGTGAGAAAAAATGGATGTATTCTCTACAGTTCAAATCTTGGTGCCATTTTTATGTTTATGATTTCGTTTTTAGAATTCATGAACGAGTGCATACTGCATACATGATATATTATTAATAGTATGGTAGCTATGCGTAGTACGACAAAATACGACAAAACAACGAGTTTTGATTAACTTTGGTTCAGCGATAAGTGCCGTCCACTTCCAAAGGATTTCTCTGAGGTCATTTGTCAAGATAGGGTACACGACATGTCAACATCTATATTATTCACACGTTCCTCGTAAGAATATTCAGTTTCACAAGCGTTTATGGCCATTATTTAGGAGTTATTATGTATTTTTAGATGGTTTGTTGGTATTTTGACTAATATAAAATCGTTTTGGGGCATGAATATTATGCAGTTATTCATACTCTCGTCATATAATATTATTCTTTTATATAGTAGTTTGTACTGAGCTTGATTATAACGAGGAACCCCAAATATTCTTTGGTCTAAAAAGGCCAGAAAAACTAAAAAAAAATAAGTTTTTCTTTGTATTTATTAATTATTATTATTATACTTTTTTTGTGAAAACCAGTCCTATCATCAATCAACATATGTAAACCTGCATTTTGAAATGACGATTTTTATAACGCCCTCCACTTGAACCTTGTGTCGTAGTGGCGTCGATAAGAGTATTATATTATTTAGGTTGCTCTGTGCACATATTATACACAACGCGTACGTCACGTCATTTGTGTCCCAAACGAATTAGGAATTTTGTTTTGTTTTTTTCGGGAAACGATTTAAGTTTTTTTCTCTATAGCTATTATTACGCAATACTCATGTTCATGTGCGTATGAGGGATTACATCATCGTCACCATTGTCATTGGAACTGTAGTCTTTTTTTTTGTATTCTTTAAAGTTTCATCTATATATAGTATTTTATATTGTCTCTCATCCTTCTTTATAAGTGCTGCTGGTAAATTACACATCGTTAAATACGTTTTTAGTTAGTAGCGAGTTGAGCAGGGTACCTAATCGACAACAGAGAAAAACAAGGTAAGAACTAAATACACTATACATATTATGACAATGTACTATTATACTGTAAGTTCCGCGGAATATTGTATTTTAGGCGATGTAGGTATCTTCAATCAAAATTGAATTGATTATAGCAATTCAGAGCTGGTCAAGTTCATAGCTGTAAAACTGGTGAACATAAAAAAAATATATTTTTTGACGAGTGAGAATATTTAAAAATTACTAAAATAATTGGTTATTAAAAAAAAAAGGTCTATTTGGCTTTATGTATAGCACGTCGAATATTTTAAGCCATGTATTTTGAGTGACGCGTAGAATAATATTGAAATGTTTAATACTTGATGAATATAGGTATATATATAAATATTCAATTAATATATAATACATAACTGTTATCTATATTATAGGGAGACAAGGGAGCTCAGCCCATAAAAATATATGTTTCTAGCGATTATAGAGGTTGTCCGTTCAATTTTTTTACGTAAATAAACGCCAAAAGGACTCGAAAACGATAGAATAGTATAATATAGTACATACTATAATAATTTATAATGATACGAAAATGCAGTGGTTTTGATCGAACGGCATATATGAGTATATGCATGATACCTAAATGAGATTAATTTATTCTTGAATTCGATGATCAGTTTAAATTGTTGAGTTGTGTGATACGACAATAATTCAGAAGCTATCGTCGTATAAACGGTCCTCGCTTTTATAACACACTGTCGTATAGTAATAATAGTATAATAGTAGGTATGCTATATAATTTTTTACCGTCATTGTTTTCATTAGGTACAATAATATATTATGAATTATATTCCACAATAATATCACAATAAAATATAACATCGATTGTTAGACTCCCGAGATACTTTCATATTATTATTATCAAATATTGTATTAATTATTATCAATAATTTTCATGGTGAACAAGTTTTTTTTTTTTTAAATGTTACCCATCTTTTAATATTATGTTTAAATATTTTATTACCGGGCAAAGTATGAATGTATTTTTTTTTGTCCGAAAATTAATGTTGTTATATTAGTTATGCTGTAGCTCTCTGAATATTTAACCGTACTTAAATATAGGATAGGGGGGGGGGGCTACTGCGTTGTGTTTAACATATTTTGCGAATAATTAATAGAACCTAAAGTTTTATGCCCCTGTAGTATATAGTTTGAAAACACATTTAATGTATATAATGTTTAATTAAGCACTATACATAGGTATTCCTTTACCTATCGTATAAATATCCAAAAATCGGGAGCTACTCAAGTCGTAAAAAAAAGTTTGTAAACGATTAATAATTCCCATAAACTTTCATTTATGAATTTACATAATATTATACCTAGTTAACATTTGTATTCAAATCTGTAACGATCTTAAGTATAAAATAGGTGAGGTGAATTATTTTTAAAAGAAGCCAAACACTGCGATGTATACTTTTTTATTCATATCGTTATAGTTTATGTTTTCGGAGATCTGAACTTTGAACTAACAATAATTACATTTTAAACTGTAACACTATTCAGACGACGGGTATAAATAGTCTGTTAGATAATAATTATCATAATATGGGCTCTAAATAACTGACAAATATTCTTCATTATAATCTCAAAGTGATAATTAAATGTAATCGAATGGAACGAAGTTTAAACAGTTTGTGATGTGAATGAGTAGCTAATTTGGGATCAAAACTATGCAAAGCACATATACAATATTATGATGCATGTAATATTTATGGACGTGATTAATTACACGTCTTATATTCATCATAACATAATAAATTGCATGTATGGTACGTGAAATAAATGGTCGTTTCTGTATAAGGTATGACGTTCGCATATGGTAAAGTTTTTGAGAGATTTACATATTATATAAATAATTATATATTAAAATAATAATAATAATAAATAAATATAAAAAAAAAAAACAGTAGTTTTAGGTATTTTAAGTAAATATGAGTCTCAGCTTACATAAATTATAATTCTTAGAAAAAAATATTTAAAAAAAAATTGTCGTTCTTTTATTTCAATAATTGCATTGAAAATGTAAAAAAAAAACTATACCTATATTTTCAAACATTTTAATGATTTTTGAAATAGTGAATGATCCACGATGAAAAAAAAACACACTTTACTCAGTACTCCATAATATATTGTTATACCGTAATAAAATGCACGGTAGGAGAGAAATCGCTCTGTCGTTTTTGTATTTTCTTGACGCTAAATCGTGATGTGTAGTACCCATAGCACGCGCACTTTTATGGGATGAATAAAATAAATGCGGTATGCGAGCGCTCAGATTAGAAAATAAAAGCTCGAAGCTTATACACAAAATGGTAAATATTTCGTTTTGAACACAATACTTTCAAAGGTGGGCTGGGATGACTTGGTGAGTATATCCGTACACTATACACTATTCAGTATACAGGTACACCAATCACGTATTTTGGCGACTAGGTTTTCATTTGTGATGTAGGTATTTATTCCCTTCGATTATAATACTATAACGAGTCAGTTTTCAAAAAAAAACGCTTGGTACTCGCAGTAAATTATTATGTTAGAATAAAAGAATATATGTTGAAATTTATTGGTTTTGACTATTTTTCTAAATACTTTTGTTCTCGAGTATTTAAATTATATTTTAAACAATTATTATTGCTATTGATTACTTTCGTTTTTAATTTCTAGCGATTCAGTTTATTTAGTTGGCAATATGCTTGTGAGTTGTGCTATAAAATTATAATTGATTAGGTAATGTCTTATTTTCTTGTTTATGTCGAAATAACAAAATATACTAATATATGTTTTTAAGTTATATTATTAAAGATAGGTAATATCTTGAACAAATAATTTTGCCGGGTATAAAAAGGGACTAGTTAAAAAACCGTATAAATCATATGCATTCGAATAAAAATGATTTATTACAATTTGAAAAGTATTTCAAATACAGTACATTCCAAATAGCTTGACGTTTTTAGAAACTCCATTTTTGTTCATTGCCGTTGAAATGACCCTTGATAATTCGAAATTGTATTGTTCCCCGCATGAACTTCGAATAAGTTAACGAAAACGAATATTGTGGGTACTCGAAAAAAAGTATTCGAGTAGTATTTTAAATTAATTTCCAAAGTATTCTTTAAGATACTGCGCATACACTAACTAATATTTTATAATAGGCACGACGAGTGAGTAAAAAGTCATGTAATATTATTATTACAATGTACAAGTACTCCGCAGACTCGAACTTCTCGGGGCAAATACATTTACAAACGTGTAACAATTATAATATTTAAAATGCAACGTGTTAATTCAATGTTACTCGGAGGTCGATGGGGGAATGCGAGTCAATAACAATTTCGAGATATCGAAAAAACCAATTATACAAGTGTAGCGGGTTTAAAAAAGAAGAATTATTTCGAGTAACCGAGATACGAGGGGATTTGAGTAGTCCACTGTAACGGTATTATACACATATTATATAGGTACCATAATAATGTTATACGTAAAGCAGACAATTATAAAATAGGTGTTCATCGATCCGTCGAGATGCGCTGTACCCGGATGAGGGGTAAATTTTGGGAGGGGGGCTTCCGATGGCATCTATACTCAATCGGCCAATCTATCATAATATGATTTCGATATAGAGCGTCATAAAGGTTCGTACCACCATAGATTACCGCGATATATCGCTATAGGTATATTTACCTACGTAGTAAGCGTTCGCGTAATCGCTATGACACGGTGGAAATTAATCTCACAAAACAATATGAATTATTATATAGGTACGATTAATGGCGTCTTACGCACATTTCGCTGTCGACAAAAAATATACATTTTTTTACGGATCGTATATTAAAGAGATTATTTCAATATTTAGAATAGAAAATATCGCGGATATATTATATCGGTGAGAATTATGTAAACATTTATTTATTTTTCTCAATATTCTACTCGGCGTTAGGTGTTGACTTACAAGTCTCTCTTGGAACGCTGTTCCCAAAACTTGTCCCAGAACGACGACCTGTGCTTGATGCGCAACACGCTCGTGCTGAGCGTCCGCGGCAGCTTGCCGGCCTGCGAGCCGGGCGAACCGCTGCCTCCGACCACGGCGGACGCGGACGCGGGCCCGTTTGCGGCGTCGCACATGGCCGACACGGACGCGGAACCGCTGATGCCCAGCGCGCCGAACTTGAAGACGGTGCCGCCGGCGGACGACGACCCCCGCCGCCTAGGGCCGTCCGCGGACGCCGGTGGCGACGAGATGGTCGGCGACTCCATGGCCGTGGCGGCGGCGGCGGCGGCGGCCGACGTCGCGGCGCCGGCGGCCACGGTTAACGACCGGCGGCGGTGATGATGGGTGACGACGGTCCTGGCCGCCGCGTCCCTACAAGACCGCGTCGGCGACGACGACGACGACTGGGACGACGGTGACGACATGGCCGGACGGAGGCGCGGCCACCATGACTTTGCGTACCGTCGTCGAACGCGAGGCGGTCGCGCTCGTACTGATGCTCACACTGTAATATGCGATGATACGCGGCGCGGATAATAATTTATGTTGTCGTTTTAACGGTGGACGGCGGTGGCGGCGGAACGATCGCACGGACGGTGGACGCGCGCGCGACGACGGACGTGACGGCCGACCAACTGCCGGTGTGCATTTGGCCGTGGCCGCCGCCGCCGCCGCGCGGCCTGACGACGCGAGGACCCCGGAATGAGCGGGGCGCGCTCGCGCGCGCGCGTTTCCGCGGTGTTGCCTCCGCCGTGACGATAAATACCGTGCGCGCAACTTTTTTTCGCCACCACACACCGTCGTCGTATATGCAATACGATCATGATATTATAATACTATTCACTCAATGGTCGTGTTTTGCTGTACTCCTAATAACGCTCTCTAATTGACGTTATTATCGTATTTGTGTATCGTAGGAATGAATTAATTTTAAACACTTGAGCCAGGTACGGATTTTAATGCGTTGATTTCGGGTGTGTCGGACAACGCGTTCCGATTAGTCTCATAATATTTGTTTCCGATAACAATCGCTTTAAGGATAACTTTTTTTGGTATTTACATTTTTAGATCATAATATTATACTATTACATTACACGAACTTTTAGTACGAGTGTATAGCTTTCATAATATTCGCTTTAATGACTTTAATGGTTTTTTTTTTTTTTTTTTGTAAATTTTTCATCGGTACCGAATTTCATTATTGTTTTATATACGATTGCTATAACGTCGTTGTCTGTTTTCAGCGATTATTTTTTGAGAAGTGTCTTACCGGGACATTAAGAAATAAGTACATAGGTATCTCTATTAGTAGACGACTAGTATACCGACATTTTGAGTGGTACTCCGTAGCATTACGTTAACCGAAACATTTAATACTAATAATTCAAAATTTATTCTGAATACAAAATTTAAATGTATGTTGTCATTAAACAGTAAAAAGATAAAAATTATTGAAACAAAAAAAATGTATATTGTTTAATTTAATCGGAAATGATGTAAATAATATAATGAGCGTTGTTTGATAAAAGAACTATTTAGTATACTGTTTATACATTTATAGTGCCCGTCTAAGTTTACTATTTTGTTTTTGTACTATTTTTCGTTAATAAAGCAATATAAAAAAAAAAAAAAAAAACGTTTTTCAATCGCTCGTAAAAACAAATGTGGTATTTTTTAAGAGTATCGTGTCATTAAAAAAAGTAGTTTTGGTCATTTTTAGAGCATTTTTATATAGTTTTCAAGATATTTAAATCCGTATCCCAGTAAAATGTATAATTTTCGTATACCGCTTTGTAATGGTGTTCCCAACTTTTTTTGACTAGCTACTTAGGTATAATATTTTAATGGCATTCATGACCAATTGTTTGTATATTGAATCTGACATTTTAATGCTACTTCAGTATAATACGTATTATAACGGTATGCACTGCAGATAGGTAACAATCGTATATTATTAAAAATATTACTGGTTGTCGAGTTCACCAGTGTCAAACATTTATATTTATTGCCAATTGTTAACATATACTTTTTTTTTTTAATGCAAACTATTATCTATCTGTTATTTCCTTTACAAGTTTAATATCATAGAATATTCCTAAAGAAATTTTATATAATACAAATATACAATATACTATTTTAATTTATACCCTATATAAACTGTATTTAGGTGTCATATGCATTCATTCTAGAATATATTACAAAAATATAGTTTAGCTTTCAATTATTAAATAATATTGTTACAATAGTACTCATGTAACGAATGTTATCGCGTAGTGGTAGTTTTACTATTTGTAGTTCTTTATTAACAGTCTTAAAAATATTAATGAACATAATAAAATACTCGTTAAAAATAATACAATTATTGCTGCATAGAAAGTACAGAACTTATAATTTACGGTAAATATTATTTGATCCAATCACCTATATATACATAATAATATAATATAGACACACACACACACACACACACACACACACATATATATATATATAGTATAATTTCATTTCAAATATTGTACAATTTTTAGATTAAGTATCTATACATTTTTACAACTACTAATTTACGAAGTACCATATAACTATATAATACACATTAAACAACAGTATAGACTATAGTGAAATATTATTCACAGTTGTATTTTTACATAACACTGTTTAAAAATACATTATAGGTACTACTTACCTACAATGTAGGTCCTACATATTATTTTATGATATCATAGCATTAATTTAATAATAACATAAAGAAGCAACAGTTCAGTGTACACTGTGGCAAACACGTCACATTTATAGTGCTACTTTATAATGGTATTTTATGTCATTCAGCATGTCATGCCGGGTGAACATGTAATAAGTTTCATACACACACACACACACACACACATACACACATATGTATAATAGTTAGTTATAATTTTTTTTATAATAACTCATAATTATTATAATTAATTACAAGAACCATGTACTTACCATCAGCATATTTTTTAAATTATTAATTTTTCTTGTAGTAGGTATATTATTTTATTTTGAATACAATTCTAATAAATTAATAAGTAAAAGTTGAAAACAACTTTATGTACTGTTTTACAATTTAAACTGAAGTTTATCCATTAAATTAAATAATTCCCTTTTATGTAAATTGTATTTGTAAGACCCTTTTTTTTTCCTTTAATGATTTGATCAAAAATATTACAAGTTGGACCTTCAGATTTTCACACTAAAAATAATAAAGGTATTTCACAAATTTAATTTGATTTAAAATTCAATTTTGTTATTTTTATTATTTTTTTGAAGGTCTGGGCAATAAAACGTCATAAGAAAATAGTATAGTTTTTGATTAAATAAGTACCTACCTAGTACCTATCCAGAAAACGAACTACTTATATTAATTTATAAAATATTTTCATCATAAAATAAATTATTTATTAAACTACTTGATGGACATTTATTTATTTTTTCACTCGATTTGTGAATACCATTTAGGTTGTACTCTCTTTTCAATAAATCTTGAATAGGTTATTTATAGAAAATAATAAATAGAACCAGCCTACTATAAGATGTCTTTTATACTCGCCTTTTGACTTTTTAAAATGTATACAACATTATTTAGTATTCTATTTAATAATACGTACAATATAATATACTAGATTTGTCTTTAGTAATATAAATTTAATACATAATTAACATTAAACACAAATATGTTTTTATTTGTTATAGTTCATTACTTATTAAAAATAAATACACTAAACCGTGTTTTAATATAATTTCTTAAGAAATTAGACTTCTATTTAAATTAGAATTAAAAACCTTGATCTTAATATTATTTATTTTATTTTATTTTTTGTATTTAGTGATACTGTGTTAGCTGATTAATGAAAAAAAAAAATGAAAATTGAATGATGAAATAAATTTATATTTTGATAAAAGTTTATAAACTATCACTTAATTTTACAATTCAACTCACAATAACTGTATATTTGACATTTATGCTGTATAGGCATATAGATATTTACAGTTTACACTACAAGAAATTTTTGACAATTAAATAAATTATTATAATTTTGATTGAGGAAAAATAGAGATAATTATCATTTTGAGAGGTAAGAAATTATGAAAAACACATACAAATATAATAATGTAGAAATATGCCAATATAAAAGTGTTGAACTAATAAAAAATAAATCACCAATATCGTTGCATTATTCAATATTATATATTATGTGTACTTATTACCTTTTGTAATTATTTTAATGTAATTTTCCATATCATTAATATAAAAACAAATACTCATATATTATGGTGGTATAATGCATGTGATTTTTATACATTTTTGTAATGTCAATTTTTTCTATCTATGATATTTGCAGTTTCTTAAAAGTTATAAAATTATTAAATATAATGAATAAGTCGAATATTAGTTAAATTTTAGTAGAAATACATTAGGTATTTTCACTGTTTTTAATTTTTTTTTTTTTTTGCGTTTTAATATACCATTATTAACCATTAAAATTTTGATAGTTATATACTCATTTAAAAAAAAAAAAAAATTTAAAAATAATATATACTGTTTTTTAGATTGTATATGAAAAAAACGGATAGGATTATGTTGATAATTATATGAACCTTACCATTTATGACACACAAAATCTAGAAAACTGTGTATTTTTATAAAAGAATTTCATAATTGTTATTATTTTATATTTTAAATAGGTACATGTTTTATTCTAGTTGGCCGTATATATTAAATAATTTAAAAATAATCAAAATTACGATTAAAGAATAAATAAAAAATTTTATAGTGATTAAATTATAGTCTTATTGATATTACATACAATATAATGTATTTATATATTCAGTTTTATTATGTATAATGACGACAAGATAAGTTAAAACTACAAATCTTGCTTAAAGTTTTATGTTTCATTACTTAATACCTTAAAAGAAGTATCCAACACAATACATTTTCAAATATATTTTTTTTTCAAACTAAAAGTTGAAAAGTTTTTTTTCAAGATGTTTACTTATCCTTTAATAATGCTAAGATTGGTACATTCAATTAAATACTCAAAGGTTAGAACCTCAAAAAACATACAAAAAGTTTTAAATTAAATATATATATTATATATTATACAATATACATATAAGTGTAAAATAAATACTATTATTATAAAAACGGATCAATAATTTTAAAATACACGCTATAATGAAATAATCAAATTTAAAGACCATTAAAGTAATAACATTTCATTATCAATCATATTAATTTAATTTAAAATAAGACTATTTTCATCATTGATTTTTTTTTAATTTAATTATTTTCACTTATTAAATACTCCTTTAATATACTTTAAACTAAATGTTTTTTTAATTAGATTATATATTTACTATATAAATTCTTAAAATATAATATTTAACTAATATACAAATATCTACAAGTAATTATAATATATCATATAAAATATAATTCAAATAATATCATAGTTTTTATATAAACTAACAAAATAGGTATACATAATATATTTTTATAGTTTTCATAAATTATAATAAGTATGTAATAACTTAATATTTATAATTTTGTAAGTCAAAACTTATTATTTTTTTTATTGTCTTCTAGAAATTAAAATATGGATACTTTTTTTTAATGTACTTATGTAAAAATTATATATATTTTACAAAGTTTACTTGTAATTAAATGTTAGGAACATATTTTGGTAAGGTTCTATTAATTAGTTACGTTAATGTAGATTTATCATTTTAATTATAATCTATATTTTAAAGCCATTAAATTCCATTATACATATGACTATATACCTAACCCTTCTATGTTGAGGTCTAGTACGTATTTAGTAGTGATTATTAATCTTCATTATGAAAAAGGAAAATATGCGTTGTTCTGCTAGTATTTTTGTTGGTTTAGTTAACAGTATGATAATATTGTATAAGGTCTGTTTTAATTTTTATTGTTAAACAGTTATACTTTTATAATAGCGACATAACTTTAATAAGGACGACGTTTTAAACGAAATTTTGCTTATATTATACGATAAAAAAAAATTAAATTAAAATTACAATATGATAATAATTTAATATTATCTAAGAACTTTTATAGTTTAATATTATTGATTTTTATACGATGTGTATTTAAATACAATGTTATTCATTTAATAAATTTATTTTGACTCTTCTAGCATTGTCGTAGCAGAAATTTCATTATTTAGTATATAAATAATATTTTTTTTAACGGTACAATTTTATTAATACTAAATGCGTTTATAAAATGTTTATTGATATTTATATAAATTATAATATGATATCTAATATTTATTTTCATATAAATGTCCAAAATTTCAAGGTCTAAGACTATACTTCAACATGTAATTACATTAAAATAGTATTTATTGTGTATTATTTCTGGAATCCGAGCTATTATTAATGTACTCTGAACCATTTAAATACATAGAGATTTTAACTACTTGTATGGTGTTTTTAAACTGACTTGATTTATAATATATTCAAAAAATTAATCTCCTTATCAATACGTGTACAAAATATCAAATTAACGTAGTTTTATTATTAAAATTAAGTTTCATTGTTCTCCTCTAATACTTGTTTTACTTGCATTTTCAATAGTATCAAGTTACTGTCAAACTAATATGTTCATTTTTATTTTGACATACGCTCAACGAGTATGCGCTTATAGCCCATTACCATAGTTATCCAAACAAAAATATAGAACAATACAAAAAAATAAAGAAATTAAAGAAAACTCTCAATTGAAATATCATAAAAGGTATAAGACAATAAATTTAATATGCATATGTACATATGCATATAATTATATTACAAATATAATTTTATTTTATACAGTTAGAGTGATTTTTGTAATTTAATGTGATAAAGTACAATTAAAATGATTTAATTTGCTCTAATCGTGTGTAATATAATATAATATTAATATTATGTTTATGGCGAGCACAAAATAAAAATAAAATTGATCAAAATAATGAAAACGTAGCATATCATAATATGGTTTCGATGATATTGTCGTCAATAAGTAATAATGTATAATACAATAATACTACAAACAATTTATATTTTTATATTTTACCATTCCAATTATTCGTTATAAATATAAGTCATTTATTTTATTTGACCTAATGTGTGTTTTTTTATAGAGAAATAATTTACTAATTGTATACATTCAATGTTGTTAGCGCACCACAAGATATAACACGAATATAATAATAAATTATAATGTTTAATGTACAAGTATCAAATACTGCACTATGATAATAGTATAGTCATGTTAGAGTGAAAGTTTGGATGGTAATATATTAAATATTTACATTTGTCCAATTTAAATATAATATGTACACATATGTACACTTATTAGTTATTATTTAAAGGGGACAATTATTATAAAAAATATTGATAGTCAATACATATTATATTGTTGTTGTATTTTCAATTCGTCATTAAATGATTATTTTTGGGCCTAACGCTATGAGAGGAATTAAGTTTTTACAAAATTTAAAACAGTATAAAAAAGTACACTGTTCTAGTGTATATAAGACATCAGTTATAGTCATTTCACCAACCATCAACCAATATAAAAACGAACTTACCTATTAATCAGATAGTTTAAGCTATAGTATTCATATAGCAAACTAAATTATATAAAATATCCCACGTCTGTACTGATTTTTTTTGCATTTACATGTAAACTAAAATATATGAGATATACTACTTATACTATTACTACTTCTACTACTACCTACTACTACTACTACTACTACTACTACTACTACTACTACTACTACTACTACTACTACTACTACTACTACTACTACTACTACTACTACTACTACTACTACTACTACT
>VUJU01000003.1:156920-291813 GCA_009835225.1 Aphis craccivora
TACTACTACTACTATTATTACTACTTCTTTTAACAGTAATACTAATTACGACGTGTATAATATATTATGTACATACGTTGATCTTTCCAAAATGGCTTCAGTCTCTTTCAATCTGTAAAAATCGAATATAAAAAAAACATTGGTAATATTTTGTTATCTAACTGCGACAAAAATTAACTTTTTTCTTTATAATATGCAGCGGTTATGCGAGACAAGGGTAGGTCAGTTTGAGGTCGTGATCGGGTTCGCACCGCAGGCGTGACGTATTTTATATAGTGACTCACTAGCTCGCGTATTGGTGTATTGACTATACCGCCGGATACCTGTCTGTGTAACCCTACTCTGCCACTCATAATATGCTCACTACCAAGAATACTCGATAAAGTATTCTTGAGAGTGATGTGAGAGTTGGTTTGATTGAGGGTGGGTAGGGGAAGGAACTACAATTCACACACGGCCTAGTTTTGTTTAAATACGCGCACAAAAATCTTTGTTATTTCATTGTCAGCCCGCGGGTGTGTTTACACGTCCTATCTGCAATACGCTTTGTTGGAAATAAAATCGGCAAACTCTTATAAATAAAAACAATAATACTAGTTAAAGAGATAAACGAAATCTCAGATAATTTCGGTTTTTATCTCGAGTTCTTACAGCGTGACTTTTACGACGGTGATGGGTGATGATGAAAACGACAATCGTCCGCGTACAAATACCATCATCGTACCATCGATTGCATACATTCGCGTCAATGTGTTTGCGCAAAGAATCGCACTATTGAAAAACGTTACACACACGCTTAAACGTTATATTATTATAATGGTACTCCGAACCGTTTTTGAATAAAATACTGTATTTTGATGTTAACGAGTTCGACGATTCACAGTTTGCGGAGCTAGAGCAAACAACTGACTACCACGGTTGTATACTCAATAATATAATATTATAAAAACAAAATTGAATTCGAAAGTTTCGAGCCGTATATGAGGTGTTTTGTCCATGTATGTTTTTTTATCATATTATTATATTCTAAAGTTTTTACATTACACATGTACAATATAATAATACATAGTTAGGTACGTCCATGACGAGTATACTGCGTCATTGTACAATACAGACACGCCAAACGTCAGCATATACGAGTACTCAGCTGGGTGACCACCCGGGTCTTTTAGTGACGTGTCTAGTGCTCGTTTCTCTCATCAGGAACTATGCTCCAATTATTATACTAGCATGCTATCAATTTATTAATAGTTTATTTCGATAGAAAAAAATAGAGTTATCATTATTTATTTATTTGTATAAGTTAGTCCAAGAACATTCCGATATAGTATATTCTATATAAATTAATTATTTATTTTAAAAAAAAAAAAAAAACCAAATTTGTTCAGAACCTAAATTTGATTAATTTATATATTATAAAAACATATTATGGTTTGAATGATACTAAACACATATTATTTTAATGATTATCACTTTCATTTTTTTTACGTACCTACTTAATTTTATTAAAAAGCCTATTGTAACTATAATGGATGACCATTATTGTTCAGTTTAAATTGTCTTAATAAAATTTTATAATTCAGTAATTTATCATTATATTTATGATACAAAATATATCGAGAAATATTGAAAGCTATAAAATCTACATGACTATTTTCTGTAATAACTAATAATAAATGGTCGATAGAAGAAATGTTTATTCCAAGTGGATATGATAAATACTTTTCAAACGTATTAAACTAATCGTAATATGTTTTATATGGGGTTAAATAGATTCAAGGTTAATTGATTCTGTGGCAATTATATTTCTATTAACTTTGACAATTTTTATTTCAAAAATAAATGTTTAAAAACTGTAAATTGATTTAAGTATTCATTCCAAGCCCGTTTCGAAATGTCTAAACTGTATTATTTTGTTCACTTATCATAATATACTTAATGGATTAGTATGATATAAGTTGACCCTGTGGTTTTGTACGTACTTGGTCGCTTAATTATCATTAATGTAATCTACATGGTTGAATAGTATTCAATATAGTCCATGAACCGTATGTTGTATTTTATGTGAATGAAATCAATCGAGATTTAGATATAGGATTAGGTAGCCAAATATTAAAAATATTTTAATATACATAATAAATTTCAATATCAATATCAAAATGAAAAAAAAAAACTTTAACAATGAAAAATCTAACAATTAATATAGATATAATTATACAAATAATTATGATATTTCCCTTAATATTATATCTCTGTTATTAACTAGGTATATTATTAAGGTATCATGCGTAATTAGATTATTTATTATTATTTTTTTTAAGCAATAAATAAAAAATATTTGTAATTAATTATTGCGTGTTAACAACTTAAAAAAAAAATTTTAAGAATTTGTATTCACCTATATTATTTATTATACCATAGTATTTAAATTGGACAATAAAAATTGTATTTTAATTTATATGAATTCAAGAATATATAATATAATAATTGAAAAAGACATAACCTGAAATAATCAATACTAAAAGTTATACAGAAAAAAATTAAAAAATATATGTTTTACTCTACAAATATTTAAGTACAATTGATTGTTTGATAATATTGGAAAATGATTAATTGTAAATATTAAATTATGAAAAAAAATATTTTTTTTTTTTAAATGACGAAAACTTTTTTATTAGTTAAATTCAAAACTATAATATACCAATAGTTATATAGTTTTACTATAAAAATTTATCGTACAAGTTAAGATAGTAATGTTTTAGATCTATAATAATAATTAAACACGTTTCATACGTAATAAATATTAACTATACAAAACATTAATTAATTAAAATACATTTTTTTGAATCAATAAATAACATTTTTTTTTTTTTTTTTTTTTTAATTTATGTGAACATTATACGAAGAGATTTCGCATATTTTGAAATAAGTACATAATAATATGCACTAAACTAACGAATTATCTTATCATTATTTTTAATCATAGTTAGTTTGCATACCTATACAAATGAGTAAAAATTGTTTAACCTATATTTTTAAATATTCCTATGATCTAAATTATTTAGATGTTAATGTGTATAATACATTAAATTATGAACACTGCATGTGAAAATATTTTAAGACTTTCCTACCATAAACAGATTATAAAGAAAATAACGCTCAGAGTTTGTTCTGTTTTAATTAATAATAATAATAATAATAATTTTAATCCATAAGAAAAAATAACTGTACTTCGTTATATTCATATTTTTTAAAATGCAAAGAATAATTCTGAGTTTTTTTTTTTTCATTTAATTTTGGTCTTTTGCTGTGCAAGCATATTTTACGATATTATAAAAATTATCAGTTTTAGGTAACTACTACCCTTTCATGACATAATATTGTACAATTTTCAATAGCGATAATAAAATATCAAACATTATTGTTCAGATTCTTTTAGCAACATGTTTTAATTATTACGAACACACAACAAATTATACATCAACAATCAACAGTAATAATTTATAAAAGTTGATAAACAATTTGTATACTATAGAATACAAAAAGATTTTTATTTCACAAATTAAGTACCCATTTTCTTTAATATAACAATAATAATAATATCTGAATAAAGGCCGTGTGATAAAGCGTAGGTGGTGTAGTTTCCTAGTTTCGATTGCATAACTACAAAAAAGTGCGATTGATGCGTGATAATAATATAAGATGTTATATTTTGTTCAATCAAAACATCGACCAGGTGTGTGCTCGGTAAGCTTACTGCCAGAGGATTGCAGTTTTTTTCTTTTTTAATATTGCAAAAACGCCCGGCGGTACGTCAAACCTACAAAGCGCTTGCACTGGTATTGATCGGGTTTTGCAGCCGAACAATGCCATCTGGTTATATTATTATGTTCGAAGTTTAGTATTTTACTGCAACACCAGATGGTGTTCGGCGGCTATGCAAAACCATTTCATAGATGGCATTACAGTGATATGATATAATAATATAATATAATATGGTGTATTATCGAAGGACCACAAGTGACAATAACAATGTTGTTAAAATAAATGTAATGCCTTTATTTTTGATTGATTTGAAAAATATGAACTTAACTGATTCCGATTAATCACTGAACGTATATTTATTTTAAAACATCATAATATCCACTGCCAATAACAAAAAATACAACTATTTAAAAATAATCAAAACGCAATTAATATAATAGTGTAATGATATCAATGATATATAAAAAAAAAAATTATTTATAAAATATATTATTATTTAAAAAATCATTTTATTGTGAATAAAAATATATCGTTGTAATTTATCATCAATAAAAATAAAATAAAATAATTTCCACGAGAAGGCAATATTGTTTCATTTAAACAATAATTAAATAGAGTTTATACTAGAGACTAGACATACCTAGTCATTTTAGTGGAACGTAATCTTGAGAGTCACAATAGCTTGTGTTTTGGACAAAAATATAAGGCTACAGTTAAATAATAAATTTAACGTATAACTGTATAAGTATTGAAATATTAATTGTTAACTATTATTATAATATTATTTTCAGCAATCGGAACACGTAATTGTATTATTGTTAAATAATAGTGTAATAGGTATATTAAATCCAACAGTTTAATTAAAATTTAATCGCATGAATTATTTGTTATATATAGTATTGCCTATTGACATTTAATACTGCACTCATACATAGTTATATATAATACAAAGTGTTTAATTAAATAATATTATTCACAAAAAGGACATTTAAAATGTATGATAAATATAGTTACTGCATACAATATAGTAGTACATATTTTATACAATGCAAAAATTATTTCTTTTTGTTTAGTAATATTTGTTAATAATTGTTAGACTAAGTTATGTTGATAAAATTTAAAATAAAAAAATCATACTTAAAGTAGGAGTGATTTAAACATAATTTTTAGTTTAATGTTAACTCAATTTTAAATTTAAAAATATGAGATAAATTTATTTTTTTTTTTAAATATCAGTGATTTATTAAAAATATAATTTAGGGAAACTTATGAACTGATCTAAATGTGTAAAATAATAAGTTATCACTATCACAATACTATAATATACTTATAATATTGTTTTATGTTGTTTTTATTCATTTAAAATAATTTACTTACAATTAATTTTATTATTATTATTTCGTTATTTTTATTAATATGGCTTAAATAAAAAAAAAATTAATTATAATTCGTTATAATAGGTTGTACTTTCGTTTTACCAATAATAATAACACGATTTTTGTTTTTTACTAGTACCTAGGTTCATATTCTAGAAAGTATCAAATGTTGGGTTTTTTTTAAACATAAATATAAATATTATATTCGGTTCAAGATGTGTTCAAGATCTATTAGTCACACACTAGAAATCGAGCTAGAAAATTTGTATTTAATTTGCACGCATTTTTGAAAAATAATATAGTATAATATTACTTATAAATTAATGGAAATTACTTAGATTGGAATGTGTTTTTAAATTTTATTTATATATACAACATTGAGAATTAAAAAATAATTATTCATTATTCAGTAAATATATATACAAGTAGTATAAACAATTATGTAAAAAACTTATATAATATAGGTACCTATTTTACAATATTGAATTACATTTTTTTTATTTATTATCATAAAAATTAAATTAAAACAACAATTTTTCAAAACCCTAAGATGTACATTGTCCATCATAATATGTTTGAATACAATTTTTTTAAAATAATAATAGAATGATTAAGAATTACTATTATAAATAATTTTGTAAATGTCCTAGTTTCTATAGGTTTATTAAAATGTCAAAAATAATGAAAAACGTTTTTCTACTCGGCAGGGAATCAATAACCCAATAAGGTCATGGCTGTTCAGTGGTTCTATTTTTATTTTCTATAAAATGTTATATATTTATATTTAAAATTTATTTTTATACGCATACATTATTTTTATATCTAGATAAAAGTTTCATTTATTGCAACAACTAAACAGCCGCATTAGTTTACATATTATCTCTTAGAAATTCAGTTGGGTTGTGTTTACCATAAGTTATTGAATTTGTAAAGAATTTTTTTTTAATAATATTAATAAAAAAATGATAGTTAATTTAAAATTTTAATAATCAATATGCGTGGTCGTCTATATGTAATTTGTAATACCTACCTAGTTGATTACGTGTTAGTTAAAAAAAAAAAATTAAAAATACTTGTATGTGAATAAAATTATAAAATTTGCATATTTTATATTATTTTTTTAATAAAATGTTTTTCTATTACTTATGTATTGCATGAGTATAAAGTAACTGGAGTATTATGTTTGTTTTAATGTTTGAATTAAGATACAAATAATGAAATAAATGAGTAACCTTTAATGAATATAGGATTTTTTTACATTAAAAACAATAATATTATTATATTATAATAAATGAAATAGGTAATTACAATTTCTTCGATAGAATTATGTATACAAAGTATAATAACCGGCAACATCAAACAATAAGGTATTAATAAAATTGAAAAGATTAATTTCAAGATAAAAATATAATAGTAAAAATACTTATAATATAAGTCAATGTTGGAAAAACTTTCAAAACTATAGTAATCAATAATATGCTTTGAACTTTTGTTGTTTACTTTTAATGGTCAAAGTATTAAAAACATTATTTAAAACTAATAATAAACACCAAACGTAATTTTTTTTTTTTGATACGTTAAAAGTTTTTGGTTGAAAACCTCGGTGTAAAATATTTTATTTTCATTTTATATCAAAATTTAATGTACCTATATTAAAAATAATTAAATTTTTAAACGTTTCATTCAGCTGGTAGTTATTAGTTGTTATATCTAGAGTATGTTGAATGATTATTATAAAAATAAATAGAAATGAATTATAATTTATGCGTATTTTAAACAATTTGTGTAACGGATAAAAAGAATTGTAATTCGTTATGTAAAACATTATAATAAAATTATTGTCATGTTTGTGTAGATCTTATTATCCTTTATAATCGACAATATATTATAGTTATGTTAATATTGTGTTAAGTGCCTACTTGAGGATTTCAATACATTGTAAATTGATGGTTTATAATATTTAATAAGCTGATACATAATTACTTAGAACAATTTTAAATAATATAAATTTCGTTGTTACAATAACTAATAAGTAATAACTTATATATTATGCAAAACAACGTTTTGGCTTATAGTTTTTATAATTAGTTACACTTGACATGCTAACTTTAAATAAATATTAAGTGATGAAATAAAAAGAACCAAGTTAGAAATCTAAATTATATAATATATATTATACGTTTATAGAATAATATGTAGACAATTAAAAAGTGTTTAATTTGATATTAAGACTTAAAAAATGTACTTTTTATATTATTGGAATTTTAAGAGTATTTATAAAGGAGAAATAATATTTTTTTTTTTAAAAAAAAAACAATATTATTGTCACCACATATTTTTGTCTACATAAAATAAGTAAATAAAAAAATTAATGGCGATAAATTATATTATTTTTATTATGTACTGTATATCACTTGTGGTCCTCAAAAATATTTTATTAATAAGTATCAAATTATATTTACCTTTCACTGGCAATGGACGAGTTCCTGGACATGGACTTTGGCGAAACTTCGAAATCGGAGTCTGATCTGTACAGAAACGACTCTCGACGCTGTGGCAAATTTTGAAGCACAAGACCAGCTGACGGGGATGTGCCACCACCGTCCAGCGGTGATCTACCAGGACTAGTACCAGCTCCATTTTCCACATCAAAACTGCAATCAAATAATTTATATTGTAACAGCAAGTAAATACAAGAATAATATAATATTATATTCAATAATAAAATACACACATGCAGTATGTAATTATATGGTTGTTTTTAATTTCCATAAAATAAAAAATGGTATAGATGTACGTTTTTTTTTACCAATCATATTTACAGGCAGTAGTGAAAAACTTTATTTTGATTAAAAAATAATGGTTAAATATTTAATTTTTTATGTATAAGTTAACATTAATATTTAATTTTTTTAAATTCATCAACAAAAAATAGATTTAACCAAACATTGTGTAAATACGCGTCTATATATATTATCACTGTTTGGTAATTTTATGTGATTGCATTACAAACACGCAGTATATTAAACATAAACAAGTTTATTATACATAAATATTTACTTTCTTTATCAAGTTCAAGGAAGAAAAAGAAATAAGTATGAAAGACTTTTCGTAGAATAGGATATATGTGTCAACAATATACCAACAGTTCTTTTAAACCTTATTCATTTATACATTTTTGCTGAAACATTTTTGAAAATCTATGACATTTATACACACACTATTATGCAGAAAATTCAGTTTAAGTTCTAGATAAATGTACTTAAAAAGCAAGTTAGAATTTCTAATAAATCTAATAGAACATTTTTGAAGTTTAGTTTGTTCTTTTAGAATACATGTTTGTTTAAAGTTTTAAAATATAATCTATATAGAATTCAAGTTTAATTATTCAATAGGTATTGCTCATATAAAATAAAACAAAATATAAATGCATACACAATTATAATTGAAACCAATATTTTTTAAAACTAAACCAAACATTTTTTTATAAATAATACTTTATAATGCCAATATAATATTGTACTTAAAACGATTATACATAATAATATTACCTATCTAAATAAACTTAAAAAAAAATATTTATCAATATCTAATACATTTTTAGTCATTAAATATAACAATAAAAATTGAGAACATCAGTTATTGATTTTTAAATAACTTCAGATTAAGATACGCTTTTATACTTTTTATTATTATTTTTTTTTTTACCTTTAGTTGACATATCTAACGAAAAAATATTGATTCATCTTTGTTCATTGCCAAAGAACAGATTTTTCCAAAGAATAGAGAAACCATATATATGTATATATAGTATATATATAAAGAGCTTAAAGGCTAATGGAAATGATGAATTTAAGGAAAATTGATAAGCAATAATAAATGACAGAATAAGGAGAAAAAAAACGAAGCACTGAACAATAGGCTAAAATTAATATATTAAAAATTCAATTAATTGACTAACGTATGTAACAATACAATATATTTAAAAATCACACATGCACACTAATTATATGTATTGCTAAATTTAAATGTATTTAAAAATTCACTAATGTATAATAATATACGCCATATAAGTTTTATACCATTTTAATTATCTTTTAAATATTTATACATTTTAATAGACTAAATGACATCAAAAAGTACAACTGTCTATGTAGGTACTAGGTACATCTTTAATGTAGGATATTTATCATAAAGAAGATAATGTAAACATAGTAAAAGTGGCTTAATGATTTTGGAATTATCAAAAAGGACGTAAAGTTACAGCTTGAATGTAATCCAACATGAATTATTTGAGTGGACGAAATGTCTTTGATGTTCTATAGTGTTTACGATGGGTAAGCTTTATACTCCATGCCCGAGTCCGATAATTTTTGGATCAAAAATACATTTAAATATTTGAAATAAAAAGAAACATCAATTAGTTATTTCGATGTATAAATATTTTTAGTAATACGCTCAGTATTTATAATAAATACATCACTTAAAATATAATATACATATATATTTTACTTGTGTTCATTAACAAACGAATGAAAACTATTTTAAATTTTAAAAAATTAAGTTATACATTAATGATACATAGCTACTTAAGTTTTTTTCAAAAAATGATGTTTGAAACATTTTATTTCTAGAGCATATGCCAACGTAAAAAAAAATATACATATATAACATAAAATAGATTGGTTCTATCAAATTGTAAAATAAAAATATATTGATACAAAAGCATAAATATATTTGGAGCTTATACTTGAGTTCATTTTTATCGGATTTATTACAATAAACATAATTTTACGAAACATTTGTTTTTTTAAAACATATATATATACATGATTCGTAAAAACATAAGACATTATGCCACATTCTAACCGTGAATAAACATAAACAGTCTCTAGAAAGATCTGAAATGCATATACAGTATGTGTACTTCGGAATGAGAAAACGTGCGCCCGTTTTCAATATATGTCTCATATAATGCTTTTATATTATTTTATGTTATCTTCACATAATTGAAATTTAAACGGATTGATATTTATTAAAAATCAATTTATATATAATATGAATAGCTTAAACACACGCGTGGGTATAGGAAAATTTTTATTTTCAAGTTTTTAAAAAAATGAAACATGTAACGTGATAATTTAAACAAATATATTTATACTAAATAAAATATTAATATGAAAAATAAAAATGAATTAAATAGTTTGTGATAAGCCGATAAACCATTATTAAGGATTTAAAAACAATATAATTACATGTTCACTATACTGTAAAATCAACAAAACCAAAAAAAAAAAAAAAAATTTTACATCTATATTATGACATAAGTATATAATGTTTTGTATAGGCGGTAAAAACACACAGGGACATTTTCAGAAACCTCGTTCTATGATGCTCCCTTTAATTAAATTAAACTATACGTTCATTTCTGTTATTTGAGACAAGAATTACACAGCACCAAGCTTTATTAAAGGTTGGAGTCAAATTAGATAACAAAACAGAAAAATAAACACAATCAAAGTCGTACTATTTTAGACTTGAAAATTAGGTAATTTATTGTGTTTTTCTATTATATATTCAATATGTTTTTCCTATGTTAATAATATAATTGATTGGCTATTTGTTTATGCAATTTTGGATTGACAATTATTAATTTTATTATTTAAAATAAATTAATAAAAGTATTTAAGAACTTTAGAAATTGTATAAATTACTTTTACATAATATTATCAAAATAAATATTAATATAAATAAATATAAATAAATAAATATATATATATATATATATATATATAGAAATATTTGAGTATGATACGAATACATTTTTTTATTATTAAGATGGTTTCTATAAAGTATTTTACCAATTAGTTTTTGACATTTATCAAATCTAGAGAAAGATTAAATATTTAAATATAATAGCTGTGGTCAGTTGGTAGTAATTATATTAATATTTGATGATATAACCTGTTGGATGACAAGGCCTGCTATAGTACTTCATATTTTGTTATTTTATTGCTAATTGTTATAAACCTAATACTTGAATTAACTGTTTCATCAAACAATATACTAAGCCAAATATATATATTCTTAATTTTCATGATGTATTTATTTATTTTTTGTAGGAAAAAAAATCCTATATTATTCGTTATACAATACATTTATTCTTCTTCAAAAATGTATTTTGGTAATTTTGTAATCTAAGAAATAATGATGCCATATTTTGTTGATATAAAACAGTCAATAATTTATACCTCGAACTCTGATGAACCTAAAACGTTTTATATCCAGCTAAATATGTTATGTATAAACAATGTGATTGCAACTGTTTGAGAATAGTTATTAAATTATATATTTCTGCCGAATGCATGTTATATTATCATTAAATTGAGTCCGGAAAATGTGAAAGAGAAAAATGAAAAGAAGAAAGAAGCTTTTAAAAGCCGCTTTAATGAGAGTAGAATTCTCTTAATGGATTTGAAATGGTAGTGGAAAAGAAGAAAAAAGGACGAATATTTTACGAGCCCCCCCTTTTTTTACCACATCCTTGTCCGAAAATCCCCCGACGTCCAAAAGGTTCAATTTTTTCCATTATTTTACCATAAAGCAATTTTTCATTATTTCCTCCGGAAACAAGAGAAGATGTGTCTGTTAAAAAGAAATGGACTAAACATTTTTGTATTATAGTTTTTTATTTTTTATTTAGCTTCGTTATAGTTCATTGGAGAGAGTTCTTAGCTAATGTAAACATTTAATTTAGTTAACTTTACTAATCAAATATCACACTTATAAATCGTATGCTCATGGTATAGTATAACTTAATAAAGTTTTGTTTAAAGATTTAAAATTATTTAACACACACAGACACACAAAATCGATATCACTTTTTATAATTAATAATTTATATAGGCTTAAATCATTTGATAATTATAAAAACTCAATTATTTCCTATAAATCTGCAATGAGCTTAAATTAATTATTTATGTGGGAAATTAATTAAATTAAAAATAAAAGCTGCTGTGCTGTAGATATATTATGTAACTGGTTTACTTCATCGCTGAGAAAGGTTAATTTTTGTTAAAATTTGAAATTAAAATGCTCATAAACATTTCATGTGGATTACGCTAAATTATTTTTTATTTTTTTTAATAACTTTACGAAAAACATATGAGAAACTTCAATATAGTACATTTTTAAATCATAAAATATAAAAATAAAATGATTGATAAAATTAATATTCTCGATGTCAACGAACTTCATAAAAATTTGAAATTCAAATGCTTATATAAAAAAAAAAGTGACATTATTTTTAATATTTTTATATTGAATTAAAAATAACTTATGCAAACTTTGTATTATCTAACCTATCTACTTCATTTAAAAAATAATTATTGTATTCTGCGAAATTTGAATAAAAATAAAAAAAATAGATAATTTTAAAAATGCATATTATATTTGAAAGAGCAATTAATATTATATTATTTAATTGTGTTTTGTAAATTATGATACAGATATTTTCTGAGACGCTCAAGTTATCTTGGTTATTCATTTTCAAATTATAAAAAAAACAAAACAAAATTGATTTTAGTATCAGCTATAACATTATTAACATTTTTATTAATTATAAGTATAATGTTTTAAACAAAATTAATTTATTTTATTTAAATTTATATAAAAAAAATATATGTATAATTTTAATTTTGTTTTGTGAATTCTTTCAAACTGTAAGTAGGTATATTAAAAAAGCTACACACCAACTTTATTATTTAATTTAACATATTACTGTATTAGAATAATGCAAATTTATACAATATAATATTGTACTCGTATATTATATTATTATGTATAATAACAGCTATAATTATTATTACGTTAGCCAATAATTTTAAGAAATTTAATAAATTATTAATGTTATAAAAACTACATTTTTATAAATAGTATCTAAATAAAATTTTTCGTGTTAATTATTGTATATTTTTTAATATTATAGAATGATTTTTTTTTTTTTTTTGAGTTATCATATAGGTTCGTTTATAGTACTATTGTATATTAAATGTAATTTCAATAATTAAACTTTGTATAAAGTTATAACACACATACATATTTATAATATTTTAATTTACTTGTTAAAAAATATGAAACTTAACTTTATTTTAAACAGAATTATTAAATTTTATTTTTTATTTTTTAAAACTGATAAGTGCATAGTTTTTATCTTTATAACACATATTGTAATGATTGTTTTAATTTGTTATTGTTTTGTTTTACCTAAATAAAAGTTTAGTAAAAATAATATTTTTTCTTAATCGTATTTGATTATACTATATATATATATATATACAAATACTATTAAATTTTATTTTTATATCTATTTAGTTAAGTATTAATTTTATGCATTTTTAAGCTATATTTATCGTTCTCAGTCTTCATTTATGATGCTTTTACGCTAAACTCTAAAGAAAGTTTAAAGCTGGAAAATACTAAGATTAAAAAGACTTATGAGTTTCTATTAAAATTCTTAAAGTTTGTTGTACCGTTTAATTATTTTCAGATAATTAAATTTAGTAATATTCTGTAAGTTATAATAAAAATTAAAACTTAACAGTATGCCTACAGAACACTATTATAGGAAACATGATAGCTTTAAGTATTTACAGTATATACCATAAATGTGTAAAACATATTAATAGTACAGAACTATTAACCCTATAATACTCTATTAAAAATTTGGTTGACAAATGTTTTATAACAAAATTAAAAAAAATATATATTTTTATTTACACAAAACATTGTTGATAACATGATACTAAAAATATATGTTACTTTCAGCTATGATAATAATTATTTCTCTTATCAAATAAAAACCTTTTCTTTAAGTGATAAAGACAATTTTAATAACTTATAATTTTATTAAATTTTATAAAAAATTCAGTGTATTTTAGTAAAAATTAGAGTTCACACAAAGTACTTAGGTGCACTTATAGCTGAGGATTTAATATTTATATTTTAATAGGCATATATATCAGGACTCAGTGTAAAAAAATCATCGAGAGCTATAAATTCAAATAAATATATATATATATATATATATATTACGTATTTTGTACACGAGATTTGTTTTGATATTTGAAAAGGTCTTACTTTTATTAACATTGTACAACATTGTTTCACAAATTTTTAAAATTTTTAAAAATAATAATAATAATAAGTCAATTATAAATTATAATAGTTATTTGTATCATAAGTGATTTTAAATAAAGAAACATGAGTGAAAACTTTACAAACCCTTTGGTTTTTAATGATATATTATACTTATATATGCGTATTATAAATAAAATAACCTAAGCACTGAGCAGGCATATTGTTATCTATAAATGACATAATTACTGTAAAATCTAATGTTATACATTAATATAATAAAAAAAATGATTTTTTATTTTATGTATGCCATAAACCTACATATATAAAATAAGGTTTGTCTAAAGATTTATATAAAAAATAACAAATACATTTATTTGAAATGGATTAATTTGAAACATTAATATTGTATGTTCAATATTATATGAATATATATATATATTTATTTATTTAAACTTTGTTATATACAATTAGTTTCAACAGTTAAGTACTAACAAGGAAGATCAAAACATGAGTAATAATATATATAAATATTTAATATCTAATATTTTGTTATAATAAAAGTAGGTACTCAGAATTTATCATTTATCACTAAATACAATAACTTTAATACCATATGTATGATGTCAAAATATGGTTTGTAAATAATTTGAGAATAACCATAAACGAGATAATTAAGATATTTATCAGGACCTCGAATAATTTTGTTTTATTTTTATTTAAGTGATACTTGACTAAACACAGTCTATGTATAAAATATTTTGTATAATTAATGGATAAAATTATAATTGTATTAATTTCCATAGTATATACTGTACTATTAATATGCTAAATGTATAAGCAACAGAGTGTCAAAAATATTAACAATAAAAGAAATAACCTAATAAGTAGTTATATATAGTCATGATTGACATCTAAATGCTTACTAGATGGTAAACATATTAACTGTATTAACACATGTACTACCAATTTGATAAATTAAAAAGTATTCGACAGTTATAACTTTAAAAAAAATTGAAATGTACATCGCATAAAAAAAACCCTATATTAATTAAGCATTATGGATGATATATTTCTTTGAATCAATGTTACATTTATAATCTGCTGGAATCATAAAAATAAAACGAGCTTAATCGTGTTTAACTGGAAAACATTTATAAACTATGCACAAAAAATACCGTATGTCAATTAAAAAAATAAAATATATTTAATAAATTATGAGTGAATTATAGTGATTAACGTATTATACAAAACTAAGTAGTAAATTTTACAAAATGTGAAGTATCTAGTAAAACAGTGATTATCATGTCTATAGTATAGATATACCTACATATTATTATAATAAAATATGTTATATTTTTTGAAAAATGAAGTCATATGAACTCGGTTATATTTTTTATGGTAATCCAATTGTTAACTATAAACAATTATATTAAGCAAATAAAACGGTTTATATTTATTGTGCTCGTCAATTTTATACAGTTTTATGATTTTTTTTTTCTAATATATCTACAATGTAGTTTTTATACGAGTATTCAGAAAATAGTTTTAGTTAAAATTTCACACATTTTGTATGGTTTCCAATATAACACCCCATCATTTACTCTACTTTGAATGAAAATAATTTTCAAAAACTGCGTTAGTATGATTGATGGAAACGTTTTTTCAACTAAGTTCGCTTGTCATTTCTAATAAATACTTACCGTGTATTGTAATGTTCATATAATAATATATTATTATGAAAATTATATTTTGGTTTTCTAATCGGACATGACCGAAGGAGACCCGTTCTATACAACATCCCAAAGTATCATGTATTATTCGCTATATGTTAACGACGTACATAATAATATACCACTGTAAAATAAAATAGTGAAAAATGTGCTTTTCGTTCAAAACTTTCGTCAAAGACATAATAGGTAATATTTTAAAAGCCTAATACGGTCGAAAGGACAATAATGGTCCCAAATGCTCTCGTTAAAATAATATAATTAATATTATAATAATTTAATAATTAATCATTTTCTTTAAATTGAACGAAATTATTCTTATAGTTTGTGAAACAATATGTTAATGTTGATTCTAAGGTTTTAATCACATTTAACAGTATTTAGATTTTTTTTTTTCAATGTAAGTTTCGTGTAAAATTCTAATCATAAAAATATATATATATATATATATATTAAATTTTGCTTTATAATTTGTCATTCTTAATACAAAGCTTATATCGGCTTTCGATTTTAAATCAAAATATGTGTTTTTAACTTTATTTAGTCTAAAGCAGAATAATTTTAAAAATAATTTAGCACACATACATAATATTAAATTCTTAATATTTATTGAAAAATGTTCACCTAAACTACCCAATCCATAGAAACGTGCAGGAAGTTTAAAACTCAAAAAACTATATTGAAATGTATATGAGTGCGTGTATTTAGTCATACAAATTAAAAAACGAACAGAAATCGGAATTTAACCTTTCACAGAAGAGGTAGGTACGTTTTCAATGTGTAAATTTAAGGTATTTTGGCCAAGCTTCTCTACATCCACCCTCACACAAGTCACCAATACCCATATATATATAAATATATTGTGTATATATTCTATGTACGGGCTACACAACATATAATAATAACAACCATTAAAACTGTGTGCCAACGAGATCGAAATTCGATAACTTAGTGGGTTAATTCGATGCAGCACGCCGGTCATTAATAACATTACGCCCGGAGGAAAACTTGGACGTATATACGCATATAGTTTGTTTTGAGACCCTCCGAATCGACATTCGGTCGAACAACAAATCTCGCTCGGTAGATCGTTGAATATTTAAATAACATATAATACTTATTCCGTTTTAACCACTGAAAATCTGTGGGAAAAATGAATTCATATTATGTATAATATATTTTCAAAAATAAATCATTTCCATTCTAGCGCGTACCGTGTTCATTGTACACTGTACAACGCCAATATAATAATTTTCTACATTATTATTCAAAACTATATTTATTTCTTATAATCACTTTTTTCCAAGTCGATCGTGTTTCAAATCGAACACTCCAAATGGTATGCAGACGCGTCTATAGTCTGTGCATTGTTATTAATGTTTCAATTTTCCACTGGAGTTTGGAATATAATTATGTTATTTTACATTTTGACGAATTATGTATTTGCATTGTTATTAAAAGTAAATATATAATCTATATATATATAATAAATATAGGTATATGTATACTTATATATATATATATATATATATATTTATTTATTTATATATTTATATTTAAATACATAATATTACACATAATTTACAGGTATACTGGTTATTGATTATTCAAGAAGTCGTACGAACTTCGATAGGTGACTACAGCTTTTTGTCAGTTTTATAAATGGTTCAGTGCATAAGCCTTGTTAGCGTATTCCAACTAGGAAACAGTAATTTGTTCTGACGGTATAATAAAGAAGCTAGTTTAATTGACGTTTTGGGATGTTAAAAATGAACATCGGGTATTAAAACGTTTCCGAGTAAATCCATATTACTGCTGTAATCAAAAGAAAGACACTGTGACACTGCAATGTTATTAAAATATATTTGTTCACGTTTAAAATGTAAACCAAACGTGTACGTATAGAATGATATATTAAATTGATAACGTTCACATTATAATTTATAGTTTTAACGATAATGTTGACGGGTTATTATTTATATATATAATATATTTTTTACAAAGGAAAAAAATTAAAATTTTGTAAAATTAAAAAACTAATAATAACCCTCTTAATGAAAATTATTACCTTTTATGAACTTTTACATACTATACACAGTACACACGCAATTTGAACAAGCCCTTATTTTATAACAAACGTCTTTTTAATTTCTCGTATTGAAACTTATTTTTAATTCGTTTTTATGTTTTAGATAATAAATTACATTCATCGCGTCATAACAATTGATAAAACATTAAGCAAATTTAACGTCGTAATAATACACATTATATATATTATAAATATAAATCAATGGAACATTTTTAAAAGGTTATATTTAGTAAAAGCTATGGAAGGGCGAAGAGCAAAATTTCAATTCTTTTTTTAGTTTTAATAAAAATAATTTGGAAAAGTTAATATCGTCTTGAGGTAGCCGATGACAAGTCGTCATCATGAAAAAAATAAAACGTGTTATTTCATGCGAGAAATTATAAAAATATTATTAAGATAATCGCATCATAAAATCCAGAACCCGTTCAATATTCTATATAAAAATATTATATTAAATTATATATGAAAAAAAATACTTAAAAAAATAAAAAATACCCTTAAAAGATGTTCATACTCATTTATTCGTTTAGTGCATTTGGTGCGAAGTATAATATTATAATAATAATATATACACGTAGTCGCTGTACACACCGTTGGCGCGACGCCGTCGCTGTATTGAAATTTACACGAACTCTGCGACCGGATATTTTAATGACACACCGTGAATTTTCGATGTTAACACTTCGTAATACACACACACACACACACACACACACAAATACATGCACATACAGTATACATTATAATATAGGATGCAAATATTGTGCGCTCGAGGTTGTCGGAGCAGCGGTAGATACGTCGGAAGGGATGACGGTGGGTACGGGTTGTGCAACGAGGCGGGTAGGTGGTCGACGAGGAGAAGAAAACGGTTCTAGGAATTTTGCTCCGATATAAATTACGTTTCCGGTTGATAGGCACGTCAATATCCGGGCAGACGTCGAACGATTTGGCGGAGCGGTGGACGGGCCGGGGTATAATTAATCCACGAATTAATTTCAACGTTTACGAGGAGGTCCGAGACCGCGGACGAGAATCGCGGCTTAGAATATATACGCTCGACGACCGTACTATGATCTAGGTAGATATTGCGCCGGCCTATCCACCTCTGCTCGACATATAATATTATAACGTGCATCGACCGGGATTCGCGAGGAAGAAGCGTACATACAAGCACACGCACGAGTCGCCACCAGCATCGTGTGTGTGTGTGTGTGAGGCGTATATATGTGCACAAAGTCGGTCCGAAGGGTCGAGGGACCCCATCGGCATCCGCCCATTGACTGCAGATTGAGTTTTCCGATCAATTTGCTAAAAGCGAAGTCATATTTGCGACTATATTATTATTATTATTATTATTATTATATCAACGCGATAATAATATGGCTTCCTCGGACAATATTGTTATTATGCGCGCACGCTACAGTCAGTTTTCAATAGAACTACTGATATTTGAATATAGTAGAACGTCGTGCGGGTTCGCACAATCATGACGTTATTATATTACACTATAGTATAAATATGATAATAAAGTGGAAATCGGCTAAAACCGTTTTGAACGAACCAAGAACGTTCGTTTTTAAAGGAAAAAATGTATAAACTGTAATATATACTAGTTTGAAAACTTATACATTAACGCTATATATGGTTACATCCACAAAGTTTATTTTAATTGAAAGTTGTATGTCGCATATTATCATAATGAATATTATGTGATAACCAATAATAACACAAAATTCAACTGCATTACTCTAATTATTATAATCTATGTGACGAAATTATACCGATTAGATTACTGACAAATTATATTGTAGACGTTAAACGGGAATCACTAAATAATTAATGTGCTATATTAATAAATAATAATACAATTGTAGAATTCGTTTCGTCGTTATAGCGACGAAAATTTCTATGGCCATAGTTACATTAACATTGAAGTAGTAGAAAATATTTACTGTTATGTTATTCTAATAATCTAGTCACTTCATCTGTGCCGACGTAATTAGTCGTTGACGGCATAATCGATTTCCACTGTATATTATTAAAAAAATATAACATAATACTGCTGGGGGTTCGTTGTATTGAAACTATTGGTTTCCCAGATGGGATTCATATAATATGAATTATATAACCATAAAAAATATGTTTTATAAAAAAATAATTATTCTGAGTTTATTTATTTTTATAACTAAAAAAATTATCTCATTAATATCAATTTGACTTAGATATATCGTACTATTTATTTTGATCTAAAAATGAAATTAGTTCATTAAAAATTTAAAAGATAGTAAATTATGAGTGTCATTGACGGATGATTTTTTCACATCAAAGCCTTCTGTAAATATTTATTTATTATTATCTAATATAATGCGTAAATAAATATTTACATATTATGTATTATTTCCTTTATCATATATTGTGCTTATTATATTCCTCTCGAGTATAAATTAACCTAACCTAACCTAAAATACATCGAAGTATTTGAATAACTCATATCCTTAATAGTTTAGAGTATAAAGGTAATATTCTCTTTGAAAAAAACGTTTTTATGGCTACAGTCATGTTTTTATACATTACAAAAAACCAAGTATTTTTAAGTATGGTGTTTAAGTTAATTTAAAAATTCTAAACATCAAAAATATACAATATACTCATAATTATAAGATATAATTTGGGCTTAGAATGCATGATGAATCTCACTGAATACACTACATGATAACAAAAATTCAATATTCAAAATTTTCGTTTAAACCGTATAAATTCGGTTATTTAGTGTTAGATACATATTGAGAAATTTATTCAATTTATTTATTTCAAAAACATAATATATATATATAATAGAGAGCATAAATATATAATAAGTACGATATAATATATATTTTATCGTGGTAGATACGAAACCTCAAAATATTTCATGATGACATATCTAAACTATCTTAAACTCGATGACTCTTTAACTAGAAGTCAATATAATACTTTAGATGTATGTACATACATTATTAATATCATGAATGGCTTAATACTATTGGAAAGCCCAAGCTGCAGAAATACAGGAATGAACGAGAATTCTATAGGCATACACCGTACACTATAACATATTATACGGTATGCGTCAACGTGTATGATTAGTAATGTGATTACAATTTAAAGTAATTATATCTATAATAATATTAACTATATTAATAAAACTAATGGTAGTGTCTGCAAATAATCAATAACATAATAATAACATTTTGGAACAAAATTATTATTTATTTGAGAATTTGAATCTTGAAATCAATTTTTAAATTTAGCTCTTTAAATAGTGGCGTACATTTTTATTGATTCATGAAAAATAAATATTCATTCGTTAGTATAAGGTTTACATTGGTAACATAAAATAAAATAGTTATTATAATAGGATGAAATTATAGACTTTTATTTTATATTTATTCGAAAAATACACAAACAGTTATATTTAAGCCCTTTGCAGTTTACACTTAACGGAGCTTATAAAATAAAAACACTCGGGAATTCAATTCTTTACGAACAACGCCATTCAAGATCAGCTGGTAGAAAATGTAGAAAAAGTAAACTTTTTTTGTATCTTACTTAGCACATAAATGAGTGTTTGCGAATACGCATTATAATATAAGTATAACGTAAAGAAACAAAAATGTAATTGACCTTTCCTTATGGTTTTGCCGATATTATCATTGTGCATAATATGCTTATATACATAAAATAGTCAAGTTTGTTTTCGTTACACCAAAACACATCTACAAAGTTTCAATAAACGAATTAAAAAGTTGTTTGATGAATACCTTAAGACATAAAATATACCTAAACAAAAAAAAATAATATTATTTCTACATAGAGACTGTATGTCAGTACTAACAATAGGTAGTATGTTATATTGTTAGACGTCAGGGTCCGTTATAATCTCGTTAATGCAAAAGTTTATGACCGCTGACAATTGGGTAGGTTTGGTTAAAGTTTGGTGGTGACCTTCAGATGTAGGTCATGTTGCACTTGTGAATTCGAGATAAGTGACGGGAAATCGCGTTAATTAGTATTAATAATTAAAAAGTTTAATTTATAAAATAATACTAAAGTATGTATTATGTTACGCATTTGGTATCTATATACATTAAATGTACAATAAAAACACTGCTATACAATATTTTGTTGTAAAAAAAATGTAATATATCGTATAAAATATTTTTATATTAATAATTTACAATTACGATAATGCGTAAAACCGTATATTTTTTTATAATTAAAAAATAAAAACTCAAGTTTCAAATATTTGAAGAATGTTTAGCTGATTGGTGCTTTCAAAATATATGAATTACTATTTATAATTGAACAAATTTTTTAATTTCAATGAATAATTAAAACTTTTAAGTTATTAAAACGAAACGATTCCATTAGAAGCATGAAAAAATCATTAGTCAACACATCAACGTACGTCAAACATGTTAAATATTTGATAAATAAGTAAAATACATATATGATACATACCTATGTATCAAGATTCAATATAATCGTGCACTGTTATTGTTATGTCGTATATGTACACATATTTTTAAACTTAAGCTTGGTATATAAATTTGTATTGATGTAACAAATTGAATTGGTTTAATAAATTTTAACATTTGTATTAAATTAATGTAAATTTAAATATGTTGTTTATTCTTATAAAAAAACCACCTAAATTTTAGTTATAAAATTATAAAATTTGTTATAATATTATATTTATAAACTAATTTGACAAAATTAAATATAAGAAAGAATTTTTATACGTTATTTACCTGATATTCCTATAAATTAAATAAAGCACTAAAACTTAATTAAATAATAACGGAAATATTTAATTATAATATAACTGAATAAGCATTTATTTTTTTATTTTTACTTAGATTCTTTATGTAAAAAAATCATTAGTTTGCAGGTCTTACAATATACTAAATTAAATTTTAACAATTTTTTATGTATTTGGACCACCTACTTAAACATGATCTATAAATGTTAAAAGTATTTTAATATAAATAATAGAAAAACAACATTATATAGGATATTTAAGAAAATTTAAAATATATCACTTAGTATTTTGGATTTCAATAATTTTCAAAATTTCTCAATGTTTACCATGATTTTTAAATTTCATTTGACTTTTTAATAAATTATTGTAATATGGTATGATTAAAATATGTTATCCTAACAAAAATATATACCTTTTTTATCATTAAGTGAATTTCTCGATAACTATAATGTACATTTTATAGACTACCGGAATTATTTAAATTACGTAATAAAAATTATATTTAAAATACCTATAGAGCTTTATTGGATTTTGAAATGATAAACGTTTAATTTTATTTTCAAGATATTAATCAAATATAATACGATTTGCAAGCGCTTATAATAATAATAATTCATTTTATTTATTGATTGTGCATTGCTACTGATACGTATAAAATGTACACATCAAAATAAATGGCCAATAATCAACTACACCACATTTTTCCAATTATATTAGAGTATATCTGGGAGGGGTATTAAAGGTACCCGATTTAAAATTTAAAACAAAATATCAATAACCACATGCAATTTAAAAAAAAAAATAAAACGTTCTATAAAACATAGAATGATGAAAACACAGTGAACATTTTTATGATTGTAAATCGACGAGCAGTAATTATAACTTTTGCTTCTTTGAAACGACAAGAAGGTACATACTATTTAAAAAGGTTTCTATTAATTTTGAGATATTTTAAATATATAAACCAGAGGTCAATACAGTTTAAGCTATTAAAGCAAATTATTTAATTTATTCGTAATATAATATATTTATTAATTAATAATTAATAATAATACAATATTATATTTAAATATTTAATGAGAGAAATTACATTTATTTTCTTACGCCAGACTATTAAAATTTGGTACTTTTGAAAAACAACTAATCCACAGTGTCTTCAAGGTTAATAGTGCGACATTTATTCTTTAAAATGTCTAAATACTTCATAAAAATAGATATATTAGATTCGGAAAACCAGTACTACGGAAAACATATTTTTGGCAGTACAGTTATTTTCGCTCCGTATGACGCCTATTTCTAAACCCTGATATAAACCATATAATTGAGAGTATACTGCATTATAATAACGAAATATTTGATGAAAGTCATTAAACATAATTAATGTAACTATATTCTGATCCGTGTGAAATAGTTTCGGGTATGTTTTCTTATTTATATTAATTTTCAAATTTATAATATATAATTATTTAAATAAAATTGACGTTTAAATAAATGTAAAATTTAAATTTATAACTAAATTAATATATAATAGGAGTATATGTATGAATGAAAAATCGTAGCGTTTTTCTTAAAATATTTTAAAGAGAACTATAAAAAAACAGTATAATTTTTACGACTGGACTGATACAAGATAAACAATAAGACCATTATACTCTGAAACAATGGCAGAATATAATTTTAATATTAAAAGTAAAAATAATATATTAAATCGATTGTAGAGATGTTAAGTAGCTTGAAACATTCAACCTACTCAAAAATGTATTCTTAAAAAAAAAAAAAACATACAAACACAACACAAGCCATTATTATAATACCAAAAGATATTTTTACTTTGTTCCGAATTTAAAATACGGTATGCTTAAGTAAATTATTCAAGTAAATATAAAATATAAAATATTATATTGATTTCTATTGTGTTTCAATTAATTATTCAATAAATTCTATTATATTCATCTAACGCATCATAGTATTATAATGACATGGATATCTTAAGTATTTTTTTAACCCATTATTACCAATCATAATATAATTTTCGTTTATGTTATGTGTTAATAGGTTAATAAAATACATCATTTGTATATTCAACTATAATCTATTATGTATGAGCTTGGGTAGTTCGATACATTAAATGTTTAAGAAATTTTTTAATAGTATTATCAAAAAAAATTGAAACGGGTCACAGTATACATATAACCAATAAACAAATTATACATTTAATCAATGAATAGAGAAAACTCAAATAAATACTATTTCGAAGCACGGATGCATTAAATGCATTAAAAGCTTATGAAAGATCATTTTCATTGAGAAAATACAATTATTTTAATTATATTTTGTACTAATTTTATTATCGTTTAATTTTGATTTCAATCGTACACTTATGTGTCGTTAATTTTTTATATGTAATTATTTTGCAAGAATGTACACAATTAAACTGAATATCTATTCAGACTGTACAATGAGTAATAATGAAAAAATATCGACTAATTTTTATTTAACGGTTCTGTTTCCTATACCACATAGACTTACATAATGTGTATAGAATAAGTTTAGTTTTGATATTGTAATTAATTTTAGACGGCGATAGAAATTGTGTATGAATACCATTATACCGTATTACATTTATGAACTAAACTTACCATTAAATAAATTACTACTTAACGTACAACGTGTAAACAAACTATAATTTATTTATAAGTTCCATAACACTATCAATAATTAAGTGTTTTTTTTAAAACACATTCAACGATTTATACAACCATAATATTACTAAATCATAGTGTTAAATATTAATATAAAAAAAAATATAACTGTAAAATTATTATTTAAAACATTGTTTTATTTAACGAAATATTTGTTTTAATTGTAAAAAAAAAACCTATTTAGATAATATTACATATACTACCTAGGTACACATAATGATTTTTAGTTATTTTTTTTTTTTTTGTCAAATAAGTCGTGTTTCTATTATCTTAATTATTAAACATTTTATTAATTCAATTATATATAATTTGGTAAAAGATTAATGTTTTAAACATAATATTACGTATTTTTAGTAATCTTATATATAATTAATGCCCTTAGATGTTGATTGAAATAATAATAATGCTAAACTAATTACATTTCTAGGACAATTAATTTTTGAATAAAGCCACGATAAATAAAGCTGACATTAAAAATTACAATATTACAAATATTTTCATCAAGTATGTGATTTGTTGAAATAAAATATATATATAATCGTTATTATTTTATTAGGTAATAGGGCATAATATAATCTTTTGTATGACAAAACGATTAAATAATCATTCAATACAGTGCGTAATTCCTAAATACAAATTCCCTATTCTTTACAAAAAAATTTTTCCACTGTCGACGTTAGATAATATAAAAATAATTTTATTATACCTATTCATAGAGGTTATGCGATGTATCTTATGCTTTTTAATAATATAATTAAAATAATATGGTAACACGGCGATCTGAATAGGCAATCTCACTACACTTCTGTCGTGAGTCTATTTTTATGTTATTTATGGTTAGTTTCATGATATTTTGGTATTAAAATAAATAATTTATCAAGTAGGTATGTAAAATAATGAACATTATGTTACTTTACTCGAGTCGAGAAAAACTATTATTGATTAAACATATTATGTACGTATATGACTGAGACTAAACGAAAAGTTCGATAAAAAATATTTATTATTTAGAATACACACCACTATTAGATACTATATTCACGTTAGGTTAAACCTTAAACTATTCAATTATTTATTAAAACGAACGTTTAAGCATTGATGAAAAATAAAAAATAAACTATATAGTTTTTTTTTAAATTATTTATACAACAATTTTGTTATTATTATGTAAACTGATTTAATACATGGAAACACACTATATTTACGCAACCTTAAAAAAATAAAGTCGTAACTAGCCGTAATTACTCAAAGGTTTTTTCACATTTTCTTTATAAAATTCAAAAATAACACTTTATTTATTTAAAATATACTGACCATACTATTGTCTAAAATATAAAATATACTATACTTCTAAAGTTCTAAGATGTAGAAAAATTATATATGAAAAAATACAAGTAAATAAATGAATAAGCATTATTATTTCCATTCCAATAATTAAGATTCTCATAATTATTACGTGTATTAACATTTTTTATGAAATGTTATATTCTTCTTTTTTTTTTTCAAAAAAAAAAAAAAAAAAAATGTTCATTTAATAAAACTGTTTTTCTTTGCATTTACGTTGTTAATATTATAACCTAGAAATCGTGTACGTCGTTTTTATTATTTAGGAAGTACATGACATCTAAAAAATATCCAAAAATGTTGTATGTTGTTATTTATGATGGTATTTGTCAGTGATTCTCATATCAAAAAAATGTAAATATTTATATTATAAAATACATACATATATGTTATATTTAATTTATTTTAATATTTCAAAACAAATAAAATGAGTCGAAAAATTGCTAAAACCATTATATATAATATATTATATGATATGTAGAAAAATCATTTCAAAATTTCCTGTAAATAACTCCAACGGTTTTGGTTGATTTACGGTGCGTACAATTTACATTTAGAGAAGTTTGAATATTATTATATTTTATGTTCAGTCATGTATCTTTATCATCATGACATATAATATCACACAATATGTTATAAATACCTGAGCACATGATAAGAATAAAAATAAATAACAAGTTTTTGCGTGACAAACATATACGAGTATGGGAGCAGTGAACTCATGTTTGTTATAATCTTTCAAAATCGTTCAACGACTTGTAAACGTAATAATTTAGAAAAAAAAATATCTGATAGTTATATATTATACATTTACAATATTATATCAACTTAATTCCATGCTCACACGCGTTCGAGCAATAAAAATATCTAATAAATCGTAAAAAAAATGTGTAATAAAAGGTGTTTTTTTTTAAGTATGACACTCATTTTATCAGTAAATATTTGAACTTTGAATGAACAAAAAATATTGTTTTATAATTTATAATTTATAAGACTTAAATCGTTTTATTATTTATTTAAAAAAAAAAAAAAATAAGTTTTGATTTTGGTTTTATTTTAAATTATTACTTTACATCACTTATTAATATTTATTGTTTTACCTATTAGATTAATATAAATTTCGTGCGTTGAACCGTTATTTCATCCGATTAAACAAACCATTGATGATTGTCTCTATATTTATATTATAATTAATTGACAAATAGTTTAATTCGTTTTTACGGCTGTTTGGCGTCAGATACCGATTTTATACGTTTATACTATAATATGTATTATAATATTTTGTATACGTATATTTTATTATAATAAAATAGCCAGCATACCTGTGACAGCGATGAGGGACCCGCTGCGGAGCACTAGCTAATGAAGCCAGAAACGAACGGCCAAAGCAGGTACCAGGACGGGACACCTCTATATAGCTAACTACACCTAATAATAATGCAATTAGCCCGCAAGGATGAATTAATAAAGGCTATGTACAACCGACGAACGTAAAACAATGGATCCATTACGGCCGCGAGATACGCTTGACGCTAGTATTTTATTAGGTACACGTCATTCTATTCTATTTTTGTTTTATATTTATATCGAAACCGTGCAAAAATAATAATACCACGTAAGTCGTAAGTCCAATATGAATTTTCGAAAAACACTCGTCTTAATAACACGCAAACCGTATAACGATATAAAGGACGTAAAGGACCACACACACACACACACACACACATACCTAAATTTTATAGAGCATACTATAATATTATAGCTACGATTGTTTTAGATATCATCGATTGCTTTTGTCGAACCGACTTTATTAATAATAATAATAATAATAATAATGTATAAAGGAAAGATACACGTCATTAAAACTATACACGTCAAACCAATATAATATATATACATATATATATATGATGATACGTTTTAACTCAAAATGGACTATGTTCATAATAGTATGTGCAAGCGGTCTTATTATTTTGAAAGTGTGCTTTCCTGCCCATGTATATAAAACATTATGTATAATTTAATGCGTAAAATGATTGTCAATACTATAAAGTAATTATTATTATTTTTTTTTACTTTTATTACAGTTGAAATTATGGTATCTCTATTTCATTTCATACATAGAGAATTGAAATGTATTATAAATATTTAACTATAATACTAGTATTAAATTTAAAAACACAATCATATTCTGAAAAAAGTACGATTAATCTTATATGAACTATTTATATGCATTTCAGTATTTAACAATAAAAAGAATTACATTCTTTCTTTCAAAAATCAGTAATATCTTAATATCACTTGTATAAACACCTAATTTAAATTTCATCATATAATTTAAGTTTACTATAACTGATGTCGGTTTAAAATGCACATATATATAACAGGAATGGTGTAAAGAGCGAAGTGTACAGGTCACTCCCGGTACACGTAAAAATCGCTAAATATTTTAAGAACGAAAAACAGGAAATTCGTATCGTAACTATACAATAGTTTTTTCGTTGCAAGCCGGTTACTTCTTTGAATTTTGTACTGGAAAATGATGCTATGAACTTATATGAATGAGACATAATGTGGAAATAAGTATTCTTTTGATATAATGAAGTTTTGAAACCAAGTAGGTATAACATATTTTTAGGATACGTGGATCAGTTATATTCTTATCGTAAATAAACTTTATAGGAAAAACCCTAATTATTTATAATTTGCGATTTGCTCAAGGACTCGTCACGGTGTGTTTCAGTTTGCCTCGTCAGGCAACACTTTAACAGATAAAACTCTCTCAGAATATATTTAATGTAAAATAACATACCATCATATATAATTATAATATTGTTAATTGTGATAATCCAAAAAACATTTGGAACGGTTCGTTATCTTGTATATAATTATAGTTCATCTAAGCTAGAAAAATCTGTATTGAATGAAATAAAAAGCTCAAGTATAATGACCACACGATATTTTTTTATCCTACCAATTGTTTTATTCATGATCAAAAATAATAATGAACGATCTCAATCACATGACTAAAAAACTTGGACGAAGTCTATAAGTAACTTCTTTTGTTTCTTCATGACATTATAGTCTACTAAATATATTTTCACAAATTGATTATAAAATTGTTGTGCATTATGATACAACGATAAAATGTAGATAAAACATTTAAGTTGGTACAAGTACATGTAGTGCCGTGACAGACAATGGTTGATTAATGCTATGAACCTGTTTGAATTAATTTTAATAATTACGCATAACCTCATATTGTTTTATTAAAATTATAACGAATGATATTATAAATCCACACACGAAAACAACTTGGTGATGTTTTTACTTACAACCACCGCATTTTATTTAACATGCATATACTAATTTAATTAGGTTGAAAGATAATTTAACTATGTTATTACATCACCAGAAAACAATTTTTCTGTTTATTTTATAATTTATTGTGAGTATGTAATGTGTAATGCTATTTATGCTAGAGTATTGTAAACACAATATTATAAAATACATGAATATTGTATTACAATGATACAGTATAAAGGATATTATATGGTGTTATTTCAATGAAATATATTACTAACCAAATGCTTTTCTGCAGATTTCTGGTTACTATAACTGGAGGAAGAGCTAATCTTGTTCGCAAAATAAATTGTCAACAACATAATTAATGCGTTATTGATTTCCAACATACTATTTATTCAACAAATATTTTAGACAGATAACTTCTTGGTCATTATATACAATCGTTTCATATTTTCGGAGGAAATATCTGTTGATTTATTTATGTGTTAAATACTATCAGGATAAATATTATATACTAAATCGATAAACATACAATGTTCTTGTGCATTTCAAGTCAAAATCAGCTAAATGACAGTGATAAAAAAATGATTTAGGATTATATTAATGTTTAATACATACATATATTATATGTTATGCATAATTATTAATTATATATGAAGAATATAAGCCAAAATAAAGCCATATAAAATGATAAATTATTAGTCTCATCAAACATTTGAAATAAATCATTTTCATTTAGTACCTATATATTTTACAATAAACAGATATTATCTAAATATAGTTTAAGCTTATACCAATATTTTAAAATTTAGATGAGGTCCTATTTATAATTTACAATTGTATATAAAGAGTAAATATTATCTAAACTTTTCCCAATCGCTGACAAAGTATAAATAATTTAAATAAGTCGGTATTAATATTAAATTCACATTCCATGTAATGCAATTCCAATGTGATTATTATTATGAAAGATTTTAATAAAAAAATAGAATAAATAATAAATAAGTATTATATAATGAAACGCATAACAAATATTGAAAACGTAGAAATCATGATTATTACGGAAAGTTCAGAAAAGAAAAAAAATATTCTTACATCATATTTTTTGACATGATAAAAGTTATTAAAGAAGTTTTTAAATAAGTAAATAAAAATAAGTGTTTCTTGAACAAAAAAAAAAAAAAAAAAACATTCAAAAAACTTAATATGGAATCAAAATAAATTGAAAACATTTATTTCTCAGGCTTTTTTATCTACATGTAATACATCATTCAATGTAGGACTCAATCATTTTACCATTCGTTTTCAAGTGGTGAAATAAAAATACTTTTTTAATACTTTTTGGAGAATGTAAATTGAGATTTTTCAAAACTGTAGAAGTGTAGAATATATAAAAATAATCATAAGATATCATAACATAACGTTAAATTACAAATTCACAAAGAAGTTTATTATAATTTAGATATTTGAAATTGTTAAAACAAAATCATAAGTATACCAAATATTTTTCTTGATGATTATAAATGATAAAATTATGATAAGTTATAGTTGATCTCATATCTATTAAAATAGAATACATCATAATATATATAATATAGCTATATACTATAAATTTTTTCATAATTAAAATAAATATAACAATAAAAACAATAGTTGTTTTCCAATTTTTACTATCATCGATGGTTACCAATTGTCATTAATGTGTTTATTATATATTAATTGATATATTATGATAATATAAATAATTTGAACTTAACATTATCGTATTATAAATTGATGCAAATACATTAAAGTCGTGTAAGATTTAATAATAAATAATACACATCATAATATCTCTATGCATTTTATAAAATTGATGGATTTTAGTAATAGTACGTATATCAGAATATTTTTTTATGTTACAAAATTATTTTCTTGAACCAAATTGCACATAGCAATTTAACATTTTTTAAAATAGTTATTTTTTTTTAGAATCGAATGAAGTTATAATGTTGATGAAATTCGTCAACATTTTAAAATATGTAACTTTTACCTTTAGTAAGTCGTACACATATTTAAAATTATTTAATTTACACATCATGTACTATTTGCTTGTTAGATATCTGAAGTGCATGTGTTACTAATATTAAATATTTAATTGGTGATGACAATGTTTTCATATTTTAGTAATTTTAGTTAGGTATTTTCAATCAGTTCAAAAAATAGGTTTTATCCGTAAAAAATTGTAATTGTTTGTCATTAGATATATTTGTAATACACTATTATTATACTTAATTCTCAGGTATAGTCTATTTTTTCATTGCACGATTAATAATATGATTGAAATACTCATCAACGTATGCCACTATCCAGAAATCAAAGTGACTTACCTGTAACAAAAAAAAAAAAAAATATATTATTATTTAATATTATACTTTTTTAATACATATTATATATTGACCAAAATGATAACACCTGATAATAAAAGCAGTTTTTTAATTGATTTATGTTTATTAAATTAAAATGACCATATATCTGTAGCTTGGACCATACAAACATTTTAATGAAATATTTCGTTTGTTATAATGAATAAATGATAAACATATTTAATATAACTGTAATACATAAAAAATAAATATTCATATTTAAACATTTTATATAATTTTATGAACCTTATACATTGAGGATGAGGAGTACAAATACTGATAATTGAATTAATCTATATTAATATTGAAATTATATTAGTAAACTCGATTTGTTGATTTTAGAATTCTTTCTACTTACAAATAACTCAAAAACTTGTTAAATTGTAGTTATTTACTTAGTTAAAAAAAAAAAAACTTGTATTTATTTTTAAAATTAAATTAAATATCATTATTGATATCGGTTTATCCGTTTATCTCCATTATGACAAAATATATAATATAGATAATATTAGATTAAATATTATTAGCGAAATGTTTGTATATCATTTATTTATATAAATATTAAATAAATTGTACGCTTTATAATTATCATAATTGATGCAATTGAAAACCAACACAATTATTAAGCGTAATATATTTATTCGGTAATAGTCATACATGAAATAATTTCATACTAATTGACATTTGGACGCCAACGAGTACTAAGAAGAAAATTAATCGATTTTTTTGACGTTGTATTTGTGTCTAAAATACAAAAAATATTTAGATTTAAAGTATCGAAATAAAATTACTATATGATTAAAAATGTAAAACTAATGAGTTGGATTTTCAATAAAATTTCTTAGTGTGTGATTTATGATTTTACATGCGATATACATATAGTTAATGTTTTGTTATACAGTATTACAGCATTTATCTTTGTGTTGCACACGTGTGCGGACTAGGTGGAAGCATAGAGGCATCAAGTGCACTCGACTGTAAATTTATATTGATAAAATTTAATATCTAGTAAAAACAACTAGCTGACCGCTGATCGTGCGATGATGAGTGATGTTTGTTATTTTAATAACAATAATACAATCATATTAATTTTGAATACAAAATAGAAAATCGTTTTATATCGATGGCATAAGTCCATCATTCTGTAGCAATGAAACTTTAATAATAATATGACAAATAATATTATTTGTTACGTAAAGTGTGATAATGGCTGTATTTTTCTTTAAACACCCATTATTTATAAATATATTAAAAATGTTTGTTACTTATTAATTATGGTTTTATACATTTATACCTATGTATGATTAATTATTAGAATAACATTGTCCATTTTATAATTAATAAACGGGGACACATTGCATTCTGTTATTAAGAAAAAAATATTTATTTAAATCAATTACGTTTAAATATCAAAATACAATATTTGTACTGTCAATAACGAGATGAATGATGATAACTTAAAATATGAAATAATTGTATTATTTAAAAAAATGTTGTTACCAACTGAAGTATATTTTAAACAAGTCACAATAATGATATCAGTATTGTCATATACAATATATATATTTAACAAGTGATGTATTCATTGCAATGAAATTTATTGTGGTTTTCTTTAGCAAAATACATTGTATCTTAAATAGAATCATATGTGTTGTTTATAGTTTATAAAATACACAAATAAATTTAGTGAACATATTAAAGTTAATGAAACATTGTAAAAAGAACAGTCGAGTAATTTAAGTGGAAACTCCAAAAGCATGTGATTTTCTTTAAGTTTTGTATAAAATAAAATGCATAGATAGTAAGTTGCGTGATTGGGTAGCATTAGTATTGCGAACCATTCGGATTTAACACTACTGATGACTAACCGTTGTCAAATATACACTGATGCAAGCTGGGGCATGCAAATTCAATGGTTCTCATAAGTTGTTTTTATTATTATTATTTTTGTTTTTAATTGCTATTGAAATCGATTGAATCTAAATGTTTTACAAAATATGGGTCAGCGTGAAATTCGCATTCAAATACTGATCAACACTATACATAGAATACAACTTTATTATTTTTAAAAAAGGTAAATTGAGAAAATAATAGAAAAAAATATTAGATACGTTATTATAATTTACCAGACCTCCAATCTTTCTCAAATTAACCCGATTTTACCCACGATGATAATATTTTGCAGAAAAATCCAAAGTATATATTTTTTTTAAATGAGCTATTAATAATGAAATATAACATTGAAATAATATTAAAACCTTATAACCAATTGTACACAATTTTCGGTATTACGTTCAGATCAATTTTAAGGTCATTTAAATAGACAAGAACCCATAGAATTTTCAACAATGATTACATATATAAATATAGAGTTAAATTATTCATTATATATAAATTTATTTTAAACATAAAGTATTATAATAATATATTGGTGTATAATGAACAATTAGTCAATATTCCATAGAACTAAATTTAATAAATAAATAGTATTTTTCCGATTCCTGTGTATAAATTAACTTTGTTATAATTAGAACATAGGTATTGGTATACTGCATTCAATTACTCTAATTTTCTATTTATTATATTATTAGACATGAGTTTATAGCTTAACATATACCAGTCTGTTAGCTACAATTTATATTTTAACTAATTATTTTTATATTTAAATATATTTTATATTAATTTAGACAAATAGCAATGTGTTAATACATTAAATTGTTTATTTTATTAGAAGATAATATTATTATGTCCGTACCAACTTATTGAAATTTTAAAGCGATAGATTATATAATCACTTATAAATTATAATATATATTTAAATAATATTTTAATTTAGGTTTATCGTCTAGATTACATTATAGGCGTATTTTTCGTAAACATTAGAAACAGCTATAGCGTTTAGATTTATTTAGGAAAGATTTAATTTATGAATAATTATTTGTTTACCCTCTATTTATTAAGATAGCGTAAAAAAAAAAATATATATATATATATGTTATAAAAATGTAATCAACAAGATAATATGTAATAACATTAGTTTTATACAATATAAAATGTATTTTTAAGAAGATAATTAAAAACTGTAATATCTATAATATTTAAATTAAAAAAAAAATATATCCATCAAATTTAAAAGTAATTATAGTTAATTAATTACAATTATCAGGCTTTTTAGTTAGAAAATGTATGCACTTTGTATATGCAGTATATTATACATATTATTATGTATTGTCACGTAGAACATAAATATAATCAAGATGTTAAAACGATGAAAGCTTTAAACTGTTCGGTTCAGTTTGAGACAATTACTTTATTGTCATAATTCAATAAGCTTTAATGTTTTAAACAATTTGTAACTGATGATATTAGAAGATTAATAATTATATTTTACCAAATAAACATTATTCTATATTATAATATTATATACTACTTGTTTTTTTTTTTTTTTTTTTTTTATTGCCGATAAACTGAAAATGTAGACAATTTTTGTTTAATAATTCATTGTAAATATAAATATTATACAAGATTTTAATAATTATTATTCCAGACGTACCTATATTTTAAGGTAGGTACTATTTACATGTATGTATATTGTATATATATTTATATACATTAAATATACTATTCCCACAAAGGATCATCAACTGTTTTGTAAACTAATGAAACTTGACATCACTCTTTGTCTTAATTATCATACAGTTTGATACAATCGGACAGGTGTCTAACGAGATTTCATAACAATAAAGTGATATGATAATAATTATTATTATACGCTCAATACGAGTGGAGGCTTATTAAAACTACGTTTATAGAACGCTATTTTTGCATGAATTTCATTTTAAAATCCGCATACCGAGCGAAATTATTCATCAATGCTGATTAAATTCAGTATTTGGAATTTTAAATGAACCTTAATTGTAATCAATAAATGGCCACGTATTTCAATCTCATTCTATCTATATGATAAGTTACAAAATTGCTTTTATCGTTAGAAAATTATCTACAGAATACTTTAAATAAAAGCTACCGCAGAGTAATGGAAACGAAAATCTAGCATAAATAATAATTCAATTATTTTTTACTTTAATTGTAAACTGTCAATTTTTTATATATTTTATTTGTCCAAGTTGTTATGTTTAAAAGTATCGCTTTTTTAATTATTTTTTAAAGTATTTTACATTTATATTTAGTTATAAAAAAAAATAAAAAAAGTATTATACAGTAAGGCTATTTTCTTTATAAATTCGAAATGAAAAATCAACATAGTTTGAAAAATTATCTTTCTATATATTGGTTTCAAAGGTTTTATTTTTACAGTGTCCCTAAATTCTATTAAAAACTTTTTAGTGTAACAAAATTCTACCTTAAATTATAAAATTCTTTATTTGGTTCAATAAATAATAAATTGTGAACCAAATCAAATCTGACTATTTATGATAATTTTCGGTAGTTACACTTTTATCAATATATAGATCGTCGTATAAAAAATATAGAATAATCTAAAAGATGGTTAAAAATAAATTAAAATGGTATGGTATAGGTTGGTTATTTTAAATATGTAGTGAAACAATTAAAAATCAGTTTTCATATTTAATTGCTTTTTGATATTCTCTATAAATAAATAACACCAAATCAAGGTAACAGCTGGATGGAACATTCGAACTGCCATTTAAGTCAAATCAGTCGTTTTCCACATATTATAAAGCATATTTAGCTTTTAATCATTTTTAGTTTGAATACATTTTTTTTTTTGTATACCTTATTTTATTTTATTTTTATTTTTTAATATAAATACATAAGTAGGTATATATATATATATATTATTTTTTTTGTCTAAAACTGTTATGTTAGGTATCATAAATAGCAAATATTTAATTATGTACTTATAAAATATAAGGAAACACAGAAGTCCATACACTATTAAATTGTACATACCTATTCTATAATATAATATATTATATACTTTTTACAATAACTTAAATGTGTTCACAAATATATTTAATGAAATTATATTATGCAATAATGTGTATAATATCACTAAAAATACAAACTTTTTTAAAAATTACAAATAAGTTATATAATGTAGATTTATATGTTATAGGATATAATAAAATATGAATGAAAAAACAATGCTGATGTCGAGAATCAGTACAATGAAATATGTTAGGTATCTCCTTAAAAATAAAATACTATATTAACGAATACAATATGCATAGCGCATAAGTAATTTTAATAGAAAAAAAACATTATAATATAAATCTTGAAAATGTAAAATACTGAGAAAAAGGCTTTGTAATCATTGGCAGGATGAGACTATATAATACGGGTGATTCTACGAACTAGAGAATATGCGTGAGACTAAGACGGCACCAAAAGTATTGAATACGTAACAAATAGAAAATTCAAAAGGCTTAAAGAAGCAGAAAAATATGGATTCGATGGCCCATTGTAGCCAAGCAAAAAAGAAATATGGTGTCATTTTTATTTTTATTGTTTTTTTTTTTTTTATTATTATTATTTTTGAGATGAATAAAACAAATGCTTAAATATTGGCATACATTTTGTACAGATTCTAGCTAGATATGAATATGTTTAAAATACATAACCGAGATATATTTTTTCGACCCTGTGGAAGAACATAAATAAGTCTAAAAAAAATAATAATAGTTTTTTTTTCCAAAATCAAAAGGTTATTCTATACGTGAAATGCTGATTTTTTTTTTTTTTTACCTAACCTAACCTTATTTTATAAGTACACGACAGTACAACTCAAATTTGTAATTTAACAATATCTTCGTATGTTAGTTAGAACCAAAATTAAATATTTTATACCAAATAGCTTTAATTCTATGAAATATCCAATAATAAATATTTGATATTTGAACAATTAAGGATATTTAATCAAAGAGATTGATGAATCCTTTTAATTAAAATGTACATTATCAGCTTATGTATTGAAAAATTTTAAGCTCATGTACAATTTATACTATTATTCGAATAACACTTTATTTGTGCGTACTATATTAACTATAATAATTGATAAATTAGTTTATTATTTAAAGAAATCAAATAATTTTTAATTTCTATTAGTTAAAAATTAAACTAAACATAAATGGATATACCAGCTCAAATATTGTATGTTTTTATTTTCCCTTATAACTAAATGAGTTCACATAGAATAAATAGATTATACCTAATGAAAAAAAGCTGTAAAAAAAAAAAAATTATTATAAAACCACTAAACATTTTTAAATTTTATTTTTACGCAATTCAACTTTAAGACACCTAATCAGATTTTATAAAATAATTATTTTTTTTGTTTTTATCGTAATTTTCTCTCTTAACGATTCATGTTACGGAAAAAAAATAAAATAAAATAAATAAAAGCTCAAAGTAAATAATATGTTAAAGTTAGTATGAAATTAAAGTGAATATTCTTATAAAAAATCCAATAGTAGGTACGCTATATATCAACCAATTTAATTTTATTTCCCAGGAGTAAATCGATTAAGGCAAAATAAATAATCGTGATACTATTATTAATAGTGATATTAAATTAGTTCTTACAAGTTCTTATTAGCATTAATAGGTATATTCCTAAGCTTTATGTTTTCTAAGACATGGCGGTGTAAGAAATATAATAAAATTTTTTTTTAATTAATATTACGTTTTTCTTATTTATAATTATTAAATTCGACTGATAGTTAATTATCAATTATTAAAATATCCATACTGTTTATATTATGAATTGGTAAATACTTAATGCATTTTTTTTTAATTAATTGAAAGTAGATTTTTTCCTTTTAAATTGAATTTGTGTTATAATTCATTTTCAAATACAACACTGTTTATTTATGAAGATTTATTTATTTTTTTTTTTTTTCATAAAAAACCGCGCCGACAGGGTTAACACAAAAATATAAAAAAAAAAAAATGATGGTTTTAACTAAACTCATAGATGCATTATATGGCTTATATATAATTCGATATAATAATGTAATATACATTATGTATCTGCCTATGAAATTCATGTAACTCAAAGGTGCACATTACACTGCCGAGTTTGTGTATAATAATCATGACTGACTTTACCCCCTACTGACGCCACACCGTTCAACCAACCCTTCATGTAGCTGTCCTACCTACAAGCAAGTCACCCTGTTAACGGATCAATAACGAGGGACCCCCTCCACTCGAAACATGGATCCCGCATCTACACATTCAAATTTTACTGACGGCCGTTTTATCTAGCGCACAAACGGTTTTTAATCTTCTCGAGCTCTTTTCACACATACACACAAGTCATATAAGTAACATACCTACACGTAAATATGAATTTAAGTTATTTTGGAAACACGTTGATGTGAAGGGAAAGTTAAACCTGTGCCAAGAAGTGTACTATGAATTGAAAAGGTCGACGATTTTCCGTCGTCGGTGGATTAGGAACGGGTAAGGTCTTACCCCGATCAAACGTGTGTATCTACTCGACGTAAATCACGACGACGGACTGACATTTTTTTTTTTTATTTATTTATTCATCTGTCCCAGTCCCAATGCTCCACCAGTACATTCCGTTTCTTACCCGCGCGCCATATCTGTAAAGATAAGATTGTCGAAAACCGACTCAGGTGGATTTTGCAAAGGTTCCCGTGTATACCGTATACTCGATTGGTAAAAATAAATCCAAATATATTTTCATCTATCCCTTTCTGTTGTATCTCATTTATTCATTCCATATGCGGACGAATAAAGCTGATGTGTGCACGTGATCGTGTATACATCGTCTATAATATGTATAACAAAAAGAGCTTTCCATCGAAAATTACTGGTATTTTTCCGAATCGCCGTGTAATCGCATCATTGCTTATTAGACGAGCCGACCAAGATTTTATAGAAAATCTCCTACGCCGTTATAACCACATTACACACGATGAAATACGGCATAAAATACAAATGCACGATTTTATAATATATACATAAAGGTAGCTACAATACTTATAATATACTACGTAGCATCAGACGGTTGAAACTGTCTGTGGTTCGGGCGCACTTAATAATATAGCCTAATCGAATCTTATTATATAGTTTACGGCGGCGAATAATATTAATAAATTAACTCAGTGCTAGAGGCATAATCATGTTTTACTCGTTGTGATTGAATTCTAAATGGTTTTACGGACACAAACAGTACTACAGTAAGTAGTTGGGTACTGTACACTCACTCACAAAATACATCTTATTACGCGGTTGAACTCTATTCGAGAAATTGTATTTCTAGGGAATTCAATATCATTCAGTTTCAAATATTTATGAGAGATGAAAGTTTTTTAATAAATTATAAAATGTAGTATACAATATTTTTGTGATGTATTAAAAGGCTTTGATAATACATAACAAAGATAAAAATATGAGATTTATTTTAAAAAAAAGTGCGTATGTGGAAACCGTTCTACTGTAATATACTTTAGGTGATGAGTGGGTTACTGTGATGGATATGTTAAATTTGAATTCAATGATATACGTTATTTACTGAAAATGATTCTGAGAGGAAACGGTCTATTGGCTTAATCACTAAGTATATTTTATGTTATACATACCCACATATACATATTATATATGTATAATTAATATTTTAAAGTCATTTATTTTACATTTAATATTAGATTAAGTTGATATAATTTTACTGGAAAATATTGCATTTAAAAATATCATTGTCTATAAAATCTAATAAAATACAAAACATTATTATGTTTCATGAATAATGTTTTTGAACTTAAACAAAATAATGAATATCATTATTCATAGTTTAAATATGTATGTAAATCCATCCAAGTTTAAAATTAAAAGTTCAAAAATATAAAATAAATACATATAAGCCTTGTACATTTTTTGGTTTCAGGGTGAATTACTTATGATGAACTTTGTATTAAATTATCTTAAAATAATACACATATTATAATTTATCGACATCGTAAATTCAATAAGAATATAAAAATATGTACTTAATTTGATTTTAATAATAAATGTAATTTAATCAGTATCCAAATAATTTAAAGTCAATCATCTGTGATCTTCATACATTTATTAAAACTGATTGAAAGTTTTAAAACAAAAGTATATTAAATAATAATATATGAACTTAGAAAATAAGTATCTGTTTAAATTATCAAGAAGGAACTATAAGTAAAATAATTAAATTATATTTGTACTTGAATATTAAAATAGTAAATATAGTTCTTTAAAATTTAAAAATGATAATTTTAAAATATACTATAAATATATAGTAGTGATATAAGATGTTGAAAAATTAGCTGTTAAATAAATCTATAAGTTATACATTCATATATATTATAAATTTAATAAAACTATAAAATTGATTAATTCAGGTATTTAATCCAAAACGTTAAATAATGAATTATTTAATGCAAAATGGATATAATTCGTTAAATAAATCAAAATTGTATACAACTAAACAAACATTAGTATATTAAATTAATAATATAAAAACATGGCACTGTATTTTTTTGTATTCATGAATAAACAAATTCAAATAAATTGTCAAATTAGGTCTTCCTATTCACATTAATAAAAATTTAAACACATAAACACAAAGGCTTTTCGATCTCATTCTATTAAGTATGCATACAGCTATACCATGCTGATATTTTATTATCACCTCAGTTGCATACGAATGCATGATAAAACTATGACTTTTGAATACAAAACAGGTATTCCAGATCATAATATAAAACTAAAACAACACATCGTTGTAATATAAAAGATTAAAAAAATATTATATCATATTAAATTATATTATATTTCAAACATATAAAAAATAATTTAAACAAAACAATTTATTTTCAAATAACAATATTACTAGAAAAATTGTGTCTTCATAGTCTATCAAAATCTCAAAAAGCTTCATTCAAAATATCAATAAATTAAACGACTCTAAATACAGATTGCAATGGTTGATACTGCTTTAGCTTTGAAGTGCTTTCAAAATAACTCTACAAAAAAAGTTTAAAAAAATGTCTTTGTTTATTAAAATAAAAAAAACTTATATTGATGGTCTAAAAGTATTGAATTTGTATATTTTGTAATGTATAATAAAGATAATGTGTTTTTTTTTTTTTTTTTTTTGAATATTTTAGACATTATTGAAAATATGAAATCTTTACATTTTTGTACCAATAACGAAAGAGTTTGTCTATCCCGAAGGATATAGTTTTGAAAGCGGAAAAATTGACTGAAATAAATGACGTGAGGATTTTTTCTATCACCAAAAATGGTTTTTATTCTTTTTAACCCTTTATTCTGTTTTAGAAAGGAGCTTAAGTCTAGTACATTGGAAGTCTATTACCATAACTGTGATAAATTTAATATTTATCCTTTCTCACCTGTCATTTTATCTATAAATTGTTACTTATAAAAGATAGAAGATCATGAATATTAGAAAACAACATGACAGAAGTATCAAGGCTTTTACCGATCACAAAATACATATTGTGATAATATGTATGCAAATAAAGAAACATATTTTATATTAAAGATAAAACGCATAAAATATATTCTTATAGTCAAACTTAGATAAACATTAATAAAACATTTTACTTATCAAAACAAGATTAAGCATTATATATATTATAACAATAATTATAAGATAATTAAACTTAATATAACATGTGATTTTTAACTGATTAAGAGTTGAATATATTACTCAATTATTAAGATTTGAACATAACTGTCTGTTTTAATTTTCAAAATAACATCAATTGATTTCAATATTAATTGCTCTACCATTTATTTGAACTCTGTATTTGAATCACACGACTCTTTCAATAATATAACTATTTGCGTGGAGGTGAGATAAAGAAAAAATAGTATTTCAATAATAAATCATAGTGTCAAACACGGCCTCCTGTAGCTATATAGGTACCTAATGTTTATTTATGGTTATCGGTCAGCTTTTTATGTTATATTATTTTGAGGTCAATAAATTCTACACTAATGTATTTTTTGATTATTTATTTGTACATTTGTTTTAGTTAATAATGATCAGCAGTGGACAGTATAGTTAAAGCTGTTTGAATATCTGATTCTAAAAACTTTGAAATCCTACCTAAAGATTTTACATATCAAATGAAGGATTCTATCCTGGCTAGTAGAATAAATAAAATACGAATAACAAAAAACCCTGTCACGTTATACGTAAACCATTTTGAATACACCACAGAATACATTTATTGAACGAAAGAAATTAAAAGTTAATTTATCAGTTTTTGCATAATAACAAAAATAATATACCCAACAAACAATATTAACAATTGTATCAAATGCGTACTAATCGTATAAACATATATTTATCGTAGTATTATTATTATTATAAATAGTTAACAATAGCTATTCGATTAGCTTTAGACAGATAAATATATAGGTTAGTAACTTTTAGAGTCGTGAACTTAAATAGAATATTACATTAATTTAATAGAGTTAATTTATTTGCTATAGATAACAGATTCTATCATAAATTTACGACGTTAGATTAATCATCTATTGATATACATTTACGATAATTAATTATAATAAATTGTTTATTAAACTCAGTATATTTGTTCTGGAATTTAAGAGTTTTTTTACCAACAAATTTAACATAATATTTCCACAGATTAAAAAAATAAAACTAATTTTTAAACAGTCATGTTGTATCAATTGTTTTCATATGACGTGTATATATTTTTACATATATATATATATATATATATATTTTTTTTATTGTTCCTACGCAATTTGTTGTATTACTTTAGAAAGCTTACTCTACGGATATCATGATAGTGGAAAAAATAATAAAAAAAAACTGTACGAAACAAAATAAAAAACATTACAACGTTTTTATTATTATGATATAATATAATAATGTGTACTTAACATGTGTGATGTGACTCCGTTACTATCATGTTTCATAATGAATTGTTTTCGTAGACCCTTGTCAGTATACAGAACACAGGCCTACACACCATTTGAGAAGTAATAGAATAATAATTTACATTGTTGTCGTTATTATTATCTTTAAACGCACGTATTGTGCCACTGCATCAGTGATATGTATTTCGACCTACGCACGTGCGGATTATACAAATAAAAGCTGCTATACTCTGCTGCCGACGCATCAGTGGATGCTGACAAATTATAATAATTTCATAACGGATCATGTGTGTATGTGTGTGTTGTATATGTTATGTGTACATATCTATCAGCCTCATATTGAATTATATTTCAATCGCCTTCAGCAAAAGTCTATTAAATAATATTATCATTTCTTATTCGTACATGTTGCTTAATTAAAATCGTTCCATTTCCCACAGCATGCACGATGATGAACTACATACAGCCACAGAACAATATAGAAACGACACTTGATAAAACTGATCGGGCAACTACTGTTGTATCCTTGGGGGTAGGAAGTACGAGCGCCAACAAAAGTTGTAACATTATCCGTAACCCGATATGATGTTGGCAACGTGCGTATTACTTTTTGTTACGAAACAATAAAAATAAAATATCAGACACGATTGTCGAGTAATGGTAATACGCCATAATAGAAATTGCTAACAATTTATTTTTTATGTCAATATAAATATTAAATAAAAATATTAATTTATTATTTGTTAAGTTAAATACAGTTATCGTATTGATATTTAGACTCAGAGCACCTAAACGTTGATACCCAACGCATATGGAAGAAATCAAGAGGACGTCCAAAAAATAATAAATAGATGAAAGAAAGCAAAACTTAGAGAAATTGTGGATATTCGATTGGGAAAAAAAAAGTATAACATTGAAACGAGTGAAAAGAGATGTCGGTGGCAGCAAAAACTCTTGAAGAGTATTAATGCCAGAAATAAGAAAATATTATAATTTAAGTCTGTGGTAATAATGATTATTTTCCTAGTATAAAATCTTATCACAGTCCATAGATTAATAGTGCTGTACTACTAGAGTTCATATATTAATACTATGAGTATACTAGTAATTAATGCTATATGACACAGTCGCATGATTTTTTCTGTTATGTTATTTTCTGTCTTGCCCTCAGTCTTGGTGAGCAAGAACATGAGGGAAAGAACACAAAATATTTTAAATCATGAATTAATTTTTACACTTTTTTTCCCGTTTTCTTTATCAACCGTAATTATTACATTTTTGTGCATCGATTTAACTATATTGTTTGTGGGATATGATGTTTTATCAATTTTTGTCGTTGTAATTAAAAATACGAATTAATACAATAAAATAATGTTTTACGTTTATTTAGATATTAAAATAATCATTATGTATCCTAGTATCTCAATGTGGTAGTTTTTGGCGTTGATTATTATTATTATTCTTTAGTAAAATGCTTTAAAATAGTAGTTTTTTACCTTCATTACTCATTAGCTAAAAAAATATTTTAATAAATATTTTTTAATAATGGTACTTGTATAAAATTACAATATTTATAATTTTGTGTTCACATCAAGTATTGTATAGGGTAAGAGATCTTTTATGAAATGATTTTATTGGCTTCTACATGTTTTTGGTCAGTTGCTAACTATATGCTATATCAATAATATGATATTGCAAGTATCATATTATATAGATACTGCAGGTTGTCAACCTTCTATTAATTAATGATAAAAAAATTATACCTAGTTTTTTTTTTACTTTTCTACAGTTACATATTATTTTAATACTTTGCATATTTTTGCTTACATTCCATCATGGTGATCCTTCACTAAATTCTCTAAACACTGAGCATTAAATTGTTTATTTTAAGTCTATGCTTACGATAGAGAGTCCACTTTAGAAATATATTACCTATTGTTATTTGTTATGGTACATAAATTAAATCGTGGTATAAAATATATTATACACTATATTTACGTGAAATCAGGGAAATATTGCATCCATTAGTATTTTCTGTAAATATCGTAATAACGCAATACTCAACTGGTATGTATTATTTTTGCATTGTCTAAATATTTGTTTTATAACATGCTATTTTTATTGCGGTGCGTTTATGGTTGTAGTATTTCCGGATGTAATTTGCTCAATTGAATTACAATTTTTAATTTAATATATTTAGTTTTCATACTATTTTCAAACCTAAAGCTATAATACTAAAAGTTATAGTTTACATAACATTAAATTATATGAATATTATACATTTCGATACACAAAAAAGAAAATATTTATGAACAATTGATCTAAAAAAACTTAAAAAAGAAATCGTTTATCCAAGTTATTTATAAATAAGAACTTAAAAACTTAAAAAAACACAAGTGTAGTGTTTAGCAGTTTACTTTAAATATTCGATATTTTTTAAATATTTTTGAGAAACATATCAATACTGAAAAAATATATTTAACCGTTTTTAATTGAAAATAGTAATATAAAATGGATTAGTTATAAAAATATAAGCATTAACAGTTTATAGGTGTGATGGTAATATGCTCAAGGATCATCGCATTAATCCAACTTAAATATAATAGATTTATAAATAACACAGTCAGATTGTTATGCGTAGAAAATTGGGTCTTCGTGTATAAATCTTTATCTCTGATAAAATGGATGGCCATATATAATCTTATTGACACGGATATTTGTAACAGCGAGACGTCAGACATGTGCCTTTTTTATTTTCTACGACCATAAGGAAGGGGTGACCGAAAAAAGTTTTTCTTATCGATGAAAAACATAGTTAGGCAAAAACTTTTTTTAAACCGCCTGCCACTGGCTGGCATGATCACGTCATCCCATCCGTTTTAACAGTATGAGAGTATCAACCAACACAAAAACAACATATCTCTAAGTATCGAGTCCTGTGTATTATATCTATAGTTTATTCTTTTACATAGTAAAATAAGTGCATTTTTTTATTCGTCATACGTGCCTTGAATGATTTTTTATTTCACCACCTGTTATTCCTAAAATTATTGTTATTGTTAAAATATTCCTTTATTTATGAGTGTAAGACATTATTCAAGCTTTATTTGAACTTCTCTATATGCCTAAGTGATTTTATTTTCACATCATTACATAGGCAATTTGAACTAAATATTAACATGCATACAAGTGTTTGATTATACATTCAAGGAATACAAATTATAGTTTTAAATAATTATATAACAATGATATATATAAAAATTATGACAAATCTCTTGATTTATAATACATTTATATTATCTTGATGGTTTATCAATAACAATGTATGAATAATCCATTCGTTTTAAATATAGTCTTTATTCAAAAAGATTATAAGCAATTCAATATTTTTACAAGTAAAAAATTATACATTAATATTATATCCACTGCTGGTATGTACAAAATATAATATTATGTTGATATTAGTATATTATGCATACGGAGAGAAACACCTGCAATACTTTAGTGTATCTATTGATCGACTACATTATACTTCAATTACGATAAAGAGTTTTAGTAAGCTAATGAGTTTCTATATTTACATAAATGAGTATAATATTCTAAAACAAATTGAAGTTATTTTTGATATTTTATTAATTAGTTTAAAAATGCGTATAAGTTATAACTATTTTGAGTTTGGCTCAAAATTATGATAAATGATAAAATCAAACTTTCAATCAATCAAGCAATCTAGTGAAAAATGAGACACCTTAATAATTCTGTATATATATTGATCATAAATCTTTACGACGCTAATATCAAGAATCGAAAATCAAATAGTAAAATCTAAATTATGAATAGTCAATACAGATGTTTCCTTAAGAATATTATATAGCTTCTCATTATTTATAATACGGAAATAACATTTAAGTAATATTGTTATTTGTCTACTGGTAACTAATAGGTATCCAAAATGTATGTACATAAAAATTTTACATTATTTCAAAAACCCCTTTTTTGTTTAGAGTCGTTTAAAAAATGATTGAATAAATAAATATTTAATTTAATTATATAAAATACGAAAACTTTTTATAGGTATGTAGATGTTAAAACTTATATTAACTATTAGCAATGAGACGGGGAAAAATAAAAACTTTAGAAACGTTTCACTGTGGAACATTTTAACAGCATAACAAATGGCTTAAAAATATTTGACAGTTCTAATAAATAAATGACATACGCATTTCTAAAACAGAAATAAAATAACTTCAAATAAATCGAATGTTACACATTTGGGCGTATTATATTATGTTTATTTAATACACCGAAAAGCGTCGAGAATAAAAAAAAAACGACGCTCAACCAAACTTTAATATGTTCAAAACCACGTTAACTCAGAACCCGGTAAGATTAAATTTTGTTTTTGAACCATTATTAATATTTCATAGAACTTATAACCTATAAAATATAGGAAAATATTCAAAATCGAAAAATAAAAAAAATAATAATAAAAACAGAATACGTATAATATACACACAAAAGTGAATTATGTGTTTATATTCAACGTGACAACGCACGATAGGACATTCATTGACACTTATATTCAAAACATAACAAATTCAACAGAGTTCAAACTTTATAACAGACTTTGACGTTAGATATTGGATATAATTTCTTAACTCAATCGTGAACCTCACATTATTGTTTTAGCAACAATACATTACCAAATTGTATTGTGCCAGCCCATGAAGTGTTAATGTATATTATACTATGATAAATAATAACAAATGTTTCAGCTCGAGTATGATAGTATGATTTTTAGTTTTATCACATACTATTATAAGCTTATAAAATAGTATAAAGTGTTTTATATAAATTATAAAATATTAAGCATTTATTCAAAGTTGAATTGTATAATATGTTCTGTCTTTATGAATATTTTTAAACGCAAATAATTATTATCACTAGAAAACAGGATCAAATAATAACCAAATATATAATATAATGTATATTATTCATTATTCCTTAGGGAAATTATTATGCTAGAATTGCATAATATATTTTTATTGCGTTATTTGAATTATAGCCTATCAAGTCCAAAATTTAAATTATGCCAATTAACAATAATTATTTTGATTTAAATCTGGAAAAAAAACAACTCATGTTAAATATGTAAAATTATGTTTTAAGGTTTTTTGTATCAGTATATAATTTATACTAGAATCAATGGACAAGTATAATGTAAATATAGCGACAACAAAAATTTATTTATAATTCACAAAATAGTTTAATTTATTTTATACAATTTAAAAACATCATCATAGTATCTTACAAAATGTGTTTAACTACGCTAGAAAAAATATACCTCAAATAATTCGTTTAAATGATCGTTTAAATTGACATAATATGAATAAATAATAATGGAGTAATTTTTTTCAAATGGTTAAAATACATTGATAATTAAAATTAAATGTATACATCTGTCTTGTATATCTAATACATACACTGGATTTTAATTTAAGTAGATATCTAAATCCTAATAAGAAAAAGTATAAAAGTAATGATTTAAAAGCGAAATATACGATAATAATATAATACCATCACCCCGCTCCAAATGGTCTCTGCTGCTGTTTATGACTTTGAGAAAAAATTTTCATGAAAACTTAGTATTACCACAACGATTTATGAAAATACATTATTATAAATGATAAAATTTTTACTATTCGAATTATAAATGGTTTATTGTTACTAATATATTTATAAGATAATTTTACAAAGTTTTAGGTTTGTTTAAGGACGTTTTCAAAGTCAAAACCGTACTTATAGTACTATCCTAACATAATACGGAACGAACATCATAATGATGTGCACAATGATGACCATACCTATTATGTTGCATTGTTCCTACATAGTATATTTAGTTAAGCGTGCATCTAAAATGACCTCGTCCGATAGTGATTATTATATTACACTGATTTTGGCGGGATAACATATTATATATTGTATTCATTTGAAACGTGATACACGGTAGTTAAAAAAAAAATATAACCAATGTGTAGATATTAAATTAGGTCACCGCTATAACAATATATCGTTGTACATCCATTTATAAACCTTGACATGGAAATTTACTTGGGTTATTATTATTGTTGTAATTTTTATTTTATCATAAAATTAAGTTTTAACTCTAATATCGATTCGTAAGATATTTCAAAAGATCTCCCATTTCCAAAACAATATCCGAAAAAATATATCATTGATTCCCACGATGTGCCTAATTATAATAATAATGTTTAATTAAAAGATACATTGTTTGTTTATTTTTATTAAATACATACAACGCGTCTTACTCTCGAAATAAATTTATAACAGTTAAAATCAAAATATAGTAGATGTTTGCATATTATTTTATAGCAGTAAAACTGTAATTTAATGTTTTATACATTGTTTGTTGAAACCTTTCTATAATAACACACTGAAATAAATTATACCCTTATAAAATATAAACATGTATTATACATTTTACATTTTGTAAGACTGGAATTGGTATTTTAGATTTAAAAGCATACATAATTCAACTCTTTTATATCCCAACCTTACCTCCGATTATAAGATTTACAGGCTGATCATCAAAATGAAAAGTACAAAATATTAAACTTTAAAATGTATAGATAGTAAAATTTAAATAAAATACATATATACATACAAGCATTGTACGCCCCGAATGAAAATCAAAAAACTACACGCAAACTATATTATGATAGAAGTGACTAGCCTAAAAAAAAAAATGATTGATGGATAGTTTTTACGTATAGTTAAAATTTATTTTAAAATAATAATAATAATAAAACACAGAAAACATATAACCTTAAAGGCTTAAACTGAAATGAAATTAAAATTAAAATTTGAAAACCATAAAACATAATATACAATTTATTTTTTTCATGAAGCATTATGGGATTGGTTCTCAAGGGAGCTTTGACAACTTTATGAATACACATTTCACATCCATAGATCCCCTTAAGTCCATTTTTAGGAGCATTTTAATACCTTTTTTTTTATCATTAGTCATTATCAAAGTTTGTTACCTTTCAGATTTGTATTGTACTTGATGAAGTACAATTTGAAAAACATATACAGATACTAAATGGTTTGTTGTTTTGTAACACTATTTTTACGTATTTAAAATATGAATTTGAGAGGAAAAAATACATAAAAACCTAGTTTTATACCTAGCCTAACCTAAACGTATTTTACACATTTAAAAGTATGGTTTAAATATATAGTTGGACATAGCTCGGAAATAAGAAAAAAAATTTTAATTTTCAAATTTTGATAACCAAACATATCACTTCTGTATTGGCTGTAATGTAGTTTTCTATTTAATATGGAAATTATTATATAATTGGTTATAAAAACTACAAGGAACATAGGTTGAAAACTACCAAAATAATATTACTTCATTGTCTACTAAAATCGAGTATACCATATTATAAGGTAGATCTACAATTCCGTACGTCAGTTAGTAAAAAAATAATATTATTATATTCAGTATTCATTCAAATATTTTATAGTTACAATTGCTGACCAAAGTTATAATAACGTGCTTCACCGGCTGGCGGCTAAGCTGCGGTCATATTATTTTCGAATATCGAAGACATTTTAGCAAATACAGTTCTATGAAATTGGACAATATGCAGAAAAATATCAGAAACGTGATGGTCGCCAGTTATTATTGCAAAAACCAACAATCCGAAAAATGTTTATACATATTATTTCGAATCATGTTATCGGCAATTTATTTTTGATGTTAGAATCCAGAGACATCGTGACTTCTGACAGACGATTTATACATAAAATATAATATATAGGAAAATTCACCAAGTATAATGTATTATATTTATTCAGTATTATCATTTAATAATATATTTATATGAATTTTGGTTTTTGGAACTTTTAAATATCCTTAAGGACCATATTTTCAAATAATTAAGACTATTTATAATATATGTGTCCCGTGGCGAAACAAACTTTTTTTTAATGTGCGCGGTGTATCATCGTGTTTTTATATTGATTTTAAATCAAATTAATATATGTTTGTCTTCAATAATACGTAGGTACCTATGTATAACGTATGTATTTGTTTACAAATCAAATATTTAAAGGATTTTTTGTTTTATAAAATTTAATCATATTCTTTTTACGATGTCAAGTTATCTTTTTCAAATTAAGAATTTTTCTTGTTTAATATTAACTAAAAATCGAACAACTTTAAAATGTTAATGTATCTAAAATAATATTTTAAAAAGTAGTTTTAGTTTTTGAGTTATTAATTTTGAGTAATTCTTGTAATTTCAAGAATATCAACTGATATTATAATTCATATTAAATTAGTATAATGTTTTCATTTAGAAATATGAAGTTTGAAATATGAAATCACAATATTTAAATGGCATAACAATGTAAATATTTCAACTATGGTCATTAAGGATAATAATTGAAAATTCCAAAAATTTAAATTTAAAAAAATCATTAATAAAAAAACTTTAAAAGGGTGATAGCATTTTAGGTGAATTACCAAGTATGTTATAGAGTAGAAAGATTAGGTATTAAGCATGACTTATTGAAAAGCGTAATATTTTATTTAGGTTTATATTTTATTTTATTTAGTGGACAAACAAGTAAAATATCTCCAAAACAGTTTAAAATAACACGTGTGATGTGCTCCTCTTATACAAATAACACAAAAACTATAAAAAATAACCACGAGGAATGGTCTCGCATACTCGCCAAATGTTAAAAGCGATATTCTAGAAGATGTTTCCATCTCATAAATGAAATTGACCGGAACACTGGATTTTCACGAATCACGTTAATACGAAACGATAAAAAAAGATTAGCCTGACCATCAATATTGTGTCTGTTACAAAAAACGAGATCTGTCAGTTAATAATATTAGTAATATAATAATATCAGCTGAAAATGTAATGATTGGAGTTTTGTTATAGTCTGTGGAACCTATGTCTCTTTTTAGTCGTGTATATAAGACAATAAATATTAACTTAAAATGTACCACACTCGGTAAATAATACATGAAAATAGAACAGCGTACGTTCAATTTAATAAATAGTTTTGTTTGGTTGAGACCTTAATTTTTGTTAACTATCTATTATAAACAGTAAACACGTAAGTTATTACCGATCTCAGTTTCAATTTAATCAAAATAATAAACTGGGTTTGGAAATTCTTGCATTTACATAATTTATAATTATTGTTGATTACATCTTTGTTTTGCAAAATTACGAGTATATTCAAAGTATGACTAAGAAAATTGTTGTAGTTAAACTTGATATTTTACAAAAAAAAAAAATTAAACTATTTATTCAAACAATTTAAATATTTTAAACAATATAATAAAATATAATATAATATAATATAATATATATAATATATATACATTATTGATATAATAGTATTAGTGAATATTATGTTCATATGCATACTATTATACCCTCATAATTTAAGCTGCATATTTTAGAAAATGTTTTTAAAAAATTCAGAATTCTAGCTTTAATAATGATGGAATATGCACTATTAATATACGCTCTAAAAAATTTAAAATAAGAGAAAAAAATTTTTACAACCACATAATTCTGTATAAAAAATTCCAGATCACATGCAAAGCCTATAAGTGGTTATCTACAAAACGTGTATAAAATGCAGTATGTTAAAATGACGAGCGATCCTTCATATTTTATTTAACGTACATTTTAGTTTAGGTGAATATGAATTTAAAGAATTTAGTGCAACAGTTGCGATCATCCATTAGCACAGATATATAAATTCACCACTTTATTCAAAATTAATCAATTATAACAATGACTAGGAAATATTAGTTATAAAAATAGCATGACCAATGTAAAAAAAAATAATGTTATAATAAGTTCCAAAAACTTTTGGAGTTGAATTCTTTTTTTTTTTTTTTTGAACAGATATTTTATAGTTCCTACCGCATTACTATTTTTTAATTTGTCTAATGTCTAATACAAACAATATATAAGTAGTTTAAGTCTGTGACAAGTTGTTATAACAAAAAGTTACCGAAACATTTGTTATTCTCCCGTATCGTAATTTTATTATTACGTTTATATATAAGTGTTTCAACTGTATTTTTTTTTAATTTGTATATTTTCAACGTGAATCGATTTATTCATTTTAGATTCCTGAAATGATATTTAATTTAATCTTATTAAACAAAAAACAAAAAAATAAAAATGATACACACAATTTTTTCAAAAAATAAAAGGAAAGCGCAATGATTAAGGTATATTGGCCGTAAAAATGTGGTAATTGTCACAATCGGTAATGATCCTAAAATTAGTTGCCTGATCTATATAATATTGTGGTATACGGCTGTTGTCAGAGGGTTGCCTCGACGACGGCGGCGGACGCTCGGTAGTTTAAATATTTCATTTTATTCAAAAAATAATAATTATAAACAAAAAAAAAAAAAAACGTATACATGAATACATAATGACGTATAGTACTTATTAGTACTCGTGTCTGTGTACACAGTGTTGGTCGACGTGAGGAATTTCAAAACGTTTTGAAGCAGCGCTAAAATTATGTTTGTCCCTGGTGACCAATGACCTGGATCGCAGGCACACAGTAATTATTACGGTTATGACACTGATCTCGGTCAGCGACGGTTTAGGCGCGCAATTATACACAGTACGCGCTGTTTACCTTTTGGCCCTTCTCGGTTTTGGCGGCAATCGTATCCGGTAAAGTCGCGTGTGCGTTTTGCTGCTCGACCGGCGCCTGGTGTACGCCAGCGGCGGTAACGGCATGTCTTCGGGCATTGACGACAGCACAGTGGCTATGTACTCCTCCTCTACCGGGTCCACGGGTGGCCGGCACAGCGGCTGCGGCTGCGGCCGGTCGTCGGACGACACGGACCGGGACGGAGGAGGCGATGACGGTACCGGCGGCGGTTGCTTGACCGCGGAGACGGCGGTGGCGGCCGGTTGCGCTGCCGCCGTGCCGTTTTCCCGGTCCATCGTACCGGTATCGCCCGCGGCTGCAGTGGTATCGGCCGTGGTATCGACCGCGGTATCGGTAGCTGCTGCTGCTGCTGCTGCGCGGTAATTACCGGACCCCGACACTTCCCGCAACCACTCGCGTAGACGGACCCGGTACACTGTTAGCGCGGCCAACATGTTGTCGACGGCGTGGCCGCATGGCCGCACAAATCGTGGAGCGTCACCGCGGCGGGCGGGCGGCGAGCGGACGGAACGGTGGTCGCGATACGCGTCACCACGTCACGACCGCCGAGCGATAAACCTATTTTTGGATATCGCGTATTTTAGACTATACAAAACAATAATATAAATATCATTAAACCTGGGCCGCGGTTATCGCGCGTAGTCCGTCAAAACCGCGTCAGAGTCCGTTTCCTTCGAGTTACTAATGCACCGATATTGTAATTTATGAAGGGAATAATATTGCATGTGGTTTTTTTTTCAATAATTGGGTACACGACAGTCGATATCTATGGTGGTACGCCGATGTATTCGATTCCCTAGGGCGTGCCCGCATAATTTTTTTATTTTTCATTCGTACAATATACCGACATATTATTATTATGGTGGTATATTTGTGGTGTTATAAATAACATTCTTAGCAGTTAGTTTTGGCATATTATTATAAAACAAAGGTAAAGGAATTAAAACGGGTCTACCACGTTGGGAGGTGTCCACTGGATCTCGTTATACGATGAGTATTGATATCTACCTAGTTTAACACTTTTTCATTTTTCTTTACACTATAAAACTATCAACAGCGTTTAAAAATACTTAAATTAAATTATTTAAATTACGCTTTTAGCAATACAGACCGTATACTATAGTCAATTGAGCACAATTTTTTCAATTTTTTTAATGAAAATATGAGATTCAAGTATTTATTAATATCTATTTTAAATACCTAACCTAACCTACACATTTTATTTATGACGTTATAAACGAACGCATTCATTTGAACTGCAGTCTGAAATCTATATACAACGACACAACAAATCAATAATATGCACATTACCCGTTGTACAAGCTTTATAACTCATGAATTCAATAATAGTATTATTTAATAATAATAATATTATATTCCTATGAAATATATATAGAATCAAAATAACGGCAGTAATAGTAGTAATACCAACAACCACCCGTCACTTAAATATTATACTAAAACGAGTAAAAAACAAGAGTATTATATATAATATTATAATAAGTACTCACCAGTCGTAATGCAATTAGGAAAAATGTTTTGACTTTAAAATAATACATATAATGTATTATATTACCTATATTATAGTATATCGTTGTAGGTTTTTATAGGTCGTATAGACGTTTAGACGATGGCGCCACTAATTGATTGAGCCTGTTTGTGAAAGGATTGCATGTGTAATATATTTATTTCTATAATATTTGTTCGGTATACTCGTTAAACAAATACGTTACCTAATAATTATTTGGCTATTTAGTATTGTACCTAGCTACATTTTTTATTTTTACATAATAACTAATATTTTCATTCTTTATTCTTATGAATTTTTATATTTTTTGAAATATCTATATTGTATATATCAGTACTTATAACATTTACTTAAGTACTAACAGTATTAATGTATTTCATCTAACGGAAAAATGACATTATAAGTACATTTTTAAACTGTCAATTTTTATTAAATGTAATACAATTCTTACTCATTTTTTTTTCGGCACATCACTGTAAAACGAAATAGTACATTAACGTACCTAATTCCAATTTATTTAATTTTTAATTGATTATAATCACAACCAATCGGTCGAAAATAAGTAACAAACAGAATAATACAACATGAGTTTATGTAATATACCTATATTATATAAATTTAATTAAATGGATAAAACATAAACATGTATGATATAGGTATCACAACATATTCATCAATAAATTACAGATTAATGTAATTATATACCATTATATAAACAAACTAAACAAAACTTAGAATATTCAAAAATAATTATGCAAGTATAGTATGTAATATGTATATTGTATATAGAACGTGTCAATAAATAATAACGGTTTCGCGATTTTAAATTACAATAATATTATTAAGAAGTGTAAATTAGTTTTGATTTAATTTAGAATTTATAAGCTGATTTAAAATATTGTTAAAATAATAAATTATGACATTTTATAGTAACTAATAAAAATTACCCAATTATAAACCATTATATATATTATAATTATTATTATTACATTATTATTATATTTCTATTTATAACTACTTTTCTTAACCCGTAAAATACAATCCTATTTTTTTAATTACCAATCGAAGAATATTTAAAAAAAAAAATAATGTTCCATGGTTGGTTAGTTGACCAATTAGTAAATTAATATTATTATCGAATTCTAACCAACGTTTCAATTACACAAAATATATTATAGATATCACTGCATGATAAGGTATCATTGGTATCAATAATACACTTTAATTAAGGTCATTATAACTCGAAAAAAAACAATGAAAAATAATTATGAATAAACATTGTGTTTGATGAGAAGTTTATATAAATTTTTATACGAACAATATGCTATTCCTTACATTATGAAAATAAATGTATGAATAGAATCACTTTTTTTTTTGTCAAATGGATTTTGTTTGCCTAACTCGGTTTATGTAGCAATATTAGCCATAGTTTGTATAATATGGAATTTTAAAATTTTACTATCTCTACTCAAAATTATTCTTTAAATGAGTTTAACTATAATTTGTATCATCGATCTTTTTATATATTAGATCCACTGTTAGCTAAAAAAAAAACAGTCGTAATTTTGTATCATATACAGTATTATAACTATACGAGGATCATCAACTATTTCAAAAATATATTATATTATATAATATAATATTTATTATATTATTTTCATAAATACATTCAATACTAGGTATTGAATATTGCTTTAAGTTAAAAAAAATCGAATATGGTGAATTTTAATTATTCATTGTCGTATTATTTATTTAGGGTTTTTATTTATTATTATAGATCACTATGAAATAATTTATAATATACATCAAATAAACCGACTAGCATGACGGAAATTCGATAACCCTGCAGATTTAAAATTTTAAAGAATATAGCCAATTCAGGTGTATTGGCCTCGTATATAACCTCGTTTCCACAAAAAAAAAAAAACGGATGTTATTACCACCTTTATACGATAACCGAAACGAAAATAGAATTACTATATATATATATTTTTTTGTACAAGAAGGTACCCTATCAACGATAGTGAATCAATAATATTTGCCATTTTGACAAATGCTTTTTCACTCGGAAGTGGGAGTATAAGTTTTCTCGACTTTCAGTTTAACCGTAAAGTTTTACTAAAAAAAAAATATATATTTGGCGGTATATGTATAGGCGTTTTCACTACCTCATTTAATTTATTACACCTATAAACAAATGCTCGTCATATTAAATATTTAATAACTAACTATATATTTTATGTTTTAGTCCTTTTCTCAGAATCAAAATAATTCTAATGAGATAATAATAATATATTATCCATATTATACTAAGATGGTTAAATTTCCTATCAAATTGTATTGTATTAATAAAATTAAAATTTAACTCACAGAAACAGTCAATAGTATTGCAAATCAATAACGTCATTTTTAAATCCAAAACATTTATGTCTCTGAGTTTTCATGTTGATTTAGGTATATTTTTATATAATTAATATTATTTTGATGATAATAAAAATTATAAATACCTACTTATTAATAACTGTATTAAAATGCTGAAAGAAAATCAAATACGGATAAACAAAGTGTAACAGTAAAAATAAATAAAATAACTATTTAACATAATTTATTGATCGCGTTCATATTCACTATCTTAAGTATTATATAATGTGTATAATTATTATTTAGAGAACTGTTAAAATATAAATAAGTAATGAGACTATAAAAAAGTAAATTTAATAAACATGTTTGTTTTTACAAAAAAAAATATTTATAATGAACTATAATTATAATTTTATTTATTTTTATTATTATTTATTTATTAAATTTCTTGAAGTTACGGAAATTTTAATGTTAAAAATAATCATTAAAAATAATATACTTTGTTTAAAATTATATTGTTATTTTTTACATGTTTTAATTTTGAAAATAATGCCTAAAATGTATAGCTTTTAATCTACATAGATTAAATTAATTGTGTTGTTAAGAATACGTGGATTTAGTTAACATCATGCAATACATTGTGTTAGACAAAATAAAAATTTAAATATTTTTACCACGTACAGGATTTACTATTGATCAAAGTATAATATAATATCAGGTATTTCCAAAAAATAATATTTTATTTAATGCCAAGGTTATAGAAACGCCGTGTAAAAGAAAAACGTGAAACAAATACGTATCGATTATGTAATTTACCAAATTGAATTACATCTACATTAATTAATTGATAAACATTAATGGAACAAATGTTAGCGATTTTCATCACCCATTACTACACAATGATATCGACGGCCATCATGAGTTGGATTTATGTTTCACGTCAATGAATTTCACCAGATGTCCAGATACACCTGATACACTAGTAAATTTATCAGAAGCGACCCGCTGTGTGTACGAATGAAATTAACCTAATCGACATTATTTTTTTGATAATATTTTCTACTAGACGTACACTCGGCAGGTATCCTTTATTTATTTAATACGATTTCCCACGGCATTGCATTGTTCACGTTAATCGTGTAGATTAGACGGCGAAAAGCAAAAATACTTAAGTGAAAAACCGTAAAAAAGCCTCCTAACTAAATTATATAGGTATAGTATAGAACTTAGGTATATATATGTATTCTATTGGTGGTATTTTCACTATTCTTTTTCGATCCGTAAATCCATTTTGTGTCCAACGCAGCCCTTTTGTTCAATGACTCTGCAGACCCGTTATGTCTTTTGCAAAACGTATTCTTTGTTCAAAATGGTCATCGCCTCCATAGGGAGGAAAAATCGTACGGACAAGAAAGCCAATTCATTTATCACACACCATGACGTCGTCTTTGCCATCGTCGTCGTCAACAGGATGAATTGGCTCATCGATTTCACCAGTAGTTTTATATTATATTAGTATGTTGGAATATAATATTATATTGCATTGAAGGTAACCGTTTTATAGAGTTAAGTATAATACGTTTTCAGGAGCTAAATAAACTACAATATCGTCAGTGATTTCAATAATAAATAATTGATACACTTATTTAAAGGTAAACATAATATAATAACGAGAAAAAATCAATCAAATAACATTTGAGGTATAAATGCGGTAATACGAAATTAATATTTAGGTACTAAATGATATATTTCCCATATAAATCAGAATTTCAATAATTGAGATACAAAATAATAATAATAATAATTTACTAATAGTATATATGTATAATGTATGTAGTAATAGCAGTACTGTAACAACCTATAAAAGTATAACCATTAATAAATTGCAGTGAATAAGTAAAACACATATTTAACTAAGGAATTTTATTTTTTATAATATCAATAACTCTTTGAATAGGGTTAAATTATTTTTATTTACTACATTAGTATAGAGAATTATTATCAGTTGTGTTGTTAATAAATTGTTTGACCAAGAGATGGGCCTAAATATACCTATAATAATATGTATCAATTGATTTGTATATAATATTTTTTAAACCTCAATATTTATTATTTTATTTAAATATCTATATTCTACAGCATAGTCATACAATTACAAATTAAATATGCATTTATTTTAATATAAATATACTGTTACGCTTTCAACATGTATTTATTTGTATTTTCTGTGAAATTATTCAATATAAAATAAGATGTAAAAGATTTAACAAAAAATATAAATTACGAAACATATTGTACATATTAAAATACCTGGAACCATTGTTAAAATACGTGTTTATTAATATAAATTAATATTTTTTTAAAAAAAAAACGTGACGTATTTAAATATTATATAATATACAAAAAATCATAATTTATCAAAGTTGTAACAAATAGGTATTGTTATAATTTAAATCTGTATTCAAGTGTCATTAAGAAAACGTCAAAAGAAGAATTTTTGTTCATCATAAAAATTATAGAAACTGTTTCTCAAGTTTATATTTTTTCTTAAAAATAAAACGTGTATTTTAAGGTATTTTTAAAAACTTTTAAGTGTTTTTTATTCTCTAAAAATACATTTGAAATATTATATATATATTTTTTTTAACGATGAGAAACAATAAATTAAATTCTCAAAATTAAAAATAAAAATATTGTAAATATCCTCTTTCAAGAAAAAAAAAAGAATATAATTTATTTACAAATTATGGAAATACATTTCTTACATAACATCATATATTTTAATATTATTTATTTGAATTTTCTCATTAATCCATTATCAACTGATTTTTAAAATGTATTTTTATAGTACCTATTATAACAAAATTGATTAGAAAACACCTTCAACAAAATTCATATTATTCATATACCTAATATACACTTATTATCAATAGATACCTAAATATAGGAAAGTTATCGTATCCTTCATATTTAAATTACATTTTGTGTATAATAATTATTTAATAAATAATCACCAAATTTTTTTTTTAAGCCTTCATTTTTTTTTTTTTTTAATTATTTAAGTTTTAAGTAATACGATTATATAAGAATTTGTTGTAACTATTTATTTTTTAATTTTAAATATCGTGATACATTGCCAGTACATATTAAATATTTGCGTTGCATCATCTTAAAAAATTATATTTTATAAATAAATTTGATTAAGTTATACATTAAAATATATTAAAATAAAGTTGATGCATACAGGAATATTTCATAAAGTTTAGTACATAGTGTTAATTTGGCTACCAATTGGACGGATTTGGCATATGCACGAATTAAGTCTACGTTTGAAACTACTTAAACACTTATAATATAATATGATAAATGCATCTACTAAATATTCTAAAATATACATTATACCTACGTCATAATAAACTTGTATTATTACATAATTCTATTACCGAATATTTTATGAAAATTCTTCTTATGATATGTGATTAACAGTGAAACTATACCTATATGTACTCAAATAATCTATTGTGTTACCCAAAGAAAAAAACAAATGTATTAAAAACTGAAATTCACATTTTTTTAGTAATTAATTGATTTAACTTTGTGTGAATGTAAGATTGCATTGGTTTTTTATACTTAAAACAACGAGAACGATCTGAATACACATAACGCTAAGGCGAATTATTACAAGACGGAATAACAAAACTTAGCAAATAATAATCAAACATCATCATGAGATCTATATTTCACTTTGATGACAACCATTTGGTATCTGACGTTTAAAATTGAAACAAATATGATTTGTACAAGTCAAGATGATATTATAATCTTATAAATTGTCATACGTAACTTTGTTTTATGTTTATCTAATCTATTCTACCAACAATAATTTAATAAGTAGCAATCGATTAATATATAATACGTTGTAATATTATATTATACATTTTATAATGTATATTGTTTCAAATAGTTTCTTGTTTATGACAGTATTAATTTAATTAATACCAAGATCGATAAATAATTACTAAAATACAAACTTTTAAATTTTGTAAAATGTGTTATATAGTTACATTCGTGGAATTTATTTTAAAATACCCAGCATCATTTTCAAAAAGATTTTTTAGTATGATACAATAGTACGGGTATGCATAAAATATAAAATCTAATTGCGTATCATTTGATCATACTGCATTAAGAAATCTGAAGTACACATAAAGAAATTATAGTGGCGGTCGCAGTGGTTCAAACCCCTTCCGAAATGAATGGATGATTAATTTCAAATGTAGTTATTCTCACTAACCTAACCTTCAAAAAATTCTAACTTTTTAAAAGCTCCCTTCCCAACATTTTTTCCTCTGTTCGCCCCTATACAGAACCAATAAAAAAAACATTGTTGAATACTTATGAATACACACATATTATAAAGGCACCTACATATAATGCTTGATACTTAAATATCTTATTAACAAATAAGTAAGAACATTTTTAAAATTAATTAATGTTGGCAAAAATTATGTCGTTAATTAATGCACATCACAATTGTATAGAATTAAACTATTAAACAAAAATGTTACGCTTAAAAAAACATTGAAGTGACGATTATTTAACTGAAGAAAAGTAAAAAACTTTTATTTGAAAGTCTTTCGTGATATAATTATTATTAATCATACTTTTAGTTTAATCAAATAAATTTAAACGTAGAATAAGATTATTAAAAGAAAAAAAATATAAAATATATATTATAAGTCTATGGCTCAAAATATAGGCTTAGGTTTAATATTTTGGTTAACTGTGTAGTGCTTTAGAAATATTATGTATATGTTAATGAAATAAATAGGTAAATGTCATTTAAAAAAAAAAAAAAAAAAAAAACACTTCATAGAAGTTTAAATGAAATTGTTGCATATTATAGTATGTCACCAGTGTTATTTATAAAAACTTATTACCATAATTTATGCTAATGCAATTAAAATAAAGAATTAAGTAAAAAACACTTTGTGTAAACTGCTAAATAAAAGTTATCCTATAATGAAGTTGTAATCTTGCATGCATATGTAAAAATGATTTTATACATATTTAACTATTTGTTGAACTGTATTTTTATTTTTAATTTGCATGTTAATTTCGTATTTACTGTAAGCTTATAATCAAAATGTAATATTCTTGATATTTTTAAATTTATTGTAAAAGAAAGGTATAGCAGGTAATAAAAATGCACTTGTAGTATAAAATAAAACCAGTGGTTTGGTAAAAATCTAAAATATTATAGAATTGAAGAAAATGCATCAACAAAACAAAAACAAATAAAAGTAAAAAAAAAAATAGTCAACTACAACAAGATTGTCAAAGTATTAATATTAATTATTTTTTTTTACTACCCCAACTCTAGAAGTATTGCAACACACGTCAATTATTATTGTTTCAATAAATTACACGAAATAGGTAAATGCTGGAAAGTTTCCAAAAATAATATTGGAATAATAAATAATTGGATATATTTAAAAGAGAAAACATTAATTTAATTCTAAATTGGTTTTTCAAAAAAAAATAAAAATAAATTTAAGAGGATTTTATTTCATAGTGAAGGATGATTTTAAAAATATCTAGTATACAATGTTTGATAATTTTTTCATGCCGGAAAATAGTTTTAATCAACATTGAATTCAATTTGGTCAACGTACAATGCTTTCTTTTATATAAAACTGACAGCCAACAAAATAATAAATACGATTGGAGAAACGTTAAAAATCAAATAAACGAACAGGGACATACATCGTATAACAAGCTAAGGCTTTAAAAAGCTTAAAGTCAACAAATTCAATTTACTTATTTATTCACAATGTTTTTTAAAATACGGTTTTTCCAAGTATAAAAACCGAATTTGAGAATTGTATAATGAAAGAATAAATGTTTATACAGAAGAATATAAAATAGGCAGAGTCGTTTATAATGTTTACATTTTTTTCTTAAGAGTAAACATATCATACAACATAAAATTTAAATTGTACTTCATTTCATATAAAGCTGTGATAATCAAAACAGTTTAAATGAAGAATTAACTACATTATTTAGAGTTTTAAAAGATTTTTTCAGGTTTTACAATGTAAAATGTTGTGTATTTTCAGTGATTTTTTTTTTTTTTTAAACCCATTATTGGGAAAATAAAAACTTTTAAAGTCAAAGTACCACAAAAAACTTTTATATAAGATTACGATATAAAATTTTTTTATTATTATTATCATTATTTTTTTTTTTTTTTAATAAAGTGTTATTTTTGAATAAGCAATGATTTTATAATATTTTAATATTAGTAAAGACACTACCTATAGAAAACTGCAGTTCAACGATATGTTATGTAACTTGTATTTTGAAATTATAACTCTTATATTTATGTAAATCTAAATGTACACAGGTATTATAGACCATAATTCTAATAAAATAGATATTTTTCTAACCTATCATTGTTATATATTTTTTACAGAGATAGAAAAGGTATATCGTATATATTATTATTTAACTGAATATATATTATAATAAGTAAATTGATGTATATAGCTTAGTATTATAAATTCAAGAATATATATTATACAATTATAATATCATAGACTTCAATAATAATTTGATTAAAAAAATAATAACTAATATGACAAAATTTTTTATTTGCTTAATTAACTACAGCACTATTTTTTAAAGATCAATAACATAGGTAGTAAATAAACTAATTTAATTTAGTTACATTTTAGGTTTAACCATGACATAATCTTACGAAAAGGCGATAGACGAGAAATACCAATTTTTTTTTTTTATATATTCTGTTTAATTTAAAAATCATTTTTTTTTTTTTTTTTAATTGTAATGACAAATTACCAAATGAGGTTTTTTGTTGTGCACTTATATCATAATACTTAAAATTAAGATAATTTTAATAATGTTTTTAATCAAATTTAACCTGTTCTTATTAATCAAATGAGGATTGACGATAATAATTTGCAATAGTAATTAACTTTTTTTTACGGTGTGCCAAATGGGCTAGTGGACCGAAAGTGTGTGTGTACAGTGCACGCCAATTCATTTACACTTGTCAATTGACCTGATTAAATCGTGTTCGATTTGGTAACGGATGACTATCGTTATTTGAGAACGGGCGGAATTTCATATTATAGATCAAATAGATTATAACCATCGGACGTCTATGAAAATGCCTTACACACGAGACGTGGGAATCGGACTCGACGGGGTTTCGACGAACAATAATAAAATGATAATAAATTTACAAAAAAAAAAAAAAAATCATAATAAAATAAAATAAAATGCATACGTACGTACATAATACACTCTATATCATATTATCTCACGTATAATATGTAAAAACGATAGACGAAAGAGATAGTAAGTCATTTTGAAAAATCAATGGTTTAAAAATGTTTAAAAAAAACATGTAAATACTTGTTTACCGGTGTGCTTCGGCGAAACGGACAGGATATAGTGACGGAGAGAAATATAAAGACGGATATGTGAGTGGACGTGTGTCGCCGAAGTCCAAGTCGTACATACGGTTGAGGCGCGGTGGCGTTAACGACGACGACTATAATACTACATGTACACGACGGTGGCAGCGGCGGCGGCGGCGGCGGCGGCGACCGCAACGATCACACGACGGCACACGACGAGTGTTGTTGTACGACAACAGACGTTTCGGGCGGTGACGGGCGATTTACCTGTTGTTACGCGGCGCCGACTGTGCAGCGGCGGTAGCGGCGACGCGCGGCAGACGTGGCCTCCGAGCGCACCAACAACGGAAAAACGCAAAATAAATGAGAGAGAAAAAAAAAAAATAACGATGAGGAATATATTTTATATATATATATATATGTATTATTTTCTGCATAAAACCGTATAAAATATATATATATACTTGTGCATATGTTGTGTATATGTATTTGAAATAAATATATTATATATTACATACGTATATATATATATAATAAAAATAGTATATCACCGTGGAAATCTGCGCGTCCATCGGCTGCTGCGACGCAAGCGCATCGATCGCATTTCGGCCAACTGTTGCGGCCTATACATTTTTCCTCGCCGCCATCGCTAATATCCAAACACATCCACTCCCCCCTCCCGTACGACTTGCACTTGGCACCTGACCGTGTAGCGGTCCGTATACGTCGGTCGACCGTCGTACTGTTGTCGGGTCAAAGTACAATAAAAAAAAAAAAAAAATCCTAATAAAATATCATATAGATAAGTCACCCCATAAATATTAACTATATCGAACGATTCGTACGACGAAGTATCAATAATGCGAGTGTACCTACATGACGATGAAGTCGATGAACCAGTATTATAAAATAAATAATCAATGGAAGTACCGATGAGAGAGACTTACTGTCTATCAATTTTTAAAGCTATTGGGTAATAATAAAATAATATAATATATATATTGTGTACAATGTAAATAGAAGAATACGACTTTAATGGCCAGTCAAAAATTGTCAAATCAAATAATTGATAAAGATTTAAAATTAAAAATATAAAAATATGTTTAAGCGTCTTTTTTAGATATTCATATTATACTGGATTTAGACAACAACATGACAATAATCAAATTTGTATAGCTATTACCTATATATATATATATTATATATTATATATGTATATATGTATATCATACTTGTTATATATTATTTATTGTATAATTTGTACCACTTATTTCGTCCAAATTGTAAATTTAATTAAACTTGTTATTATTATATTATTATACTCATACACACAAACATTAATTAGATTATTAACATTTTGTATCACTTTGTTTTTTCTTAAATAAATAATACGATATGTGTCAGATTATGAAAAACCATCAAATTTTCTCCGCTTATATATTATAATGTAGACTGTAGTTATGAATTTCTAATATACTTCATCATTGAAAACAATAAAATATTGTATAATATTATATGTATTGAATTTGAATTCAACGACTAATCATTTCATTCGAAAAGAATTACTGAGTGTAGGCCGAAACTATTTATAAATATGATTTTATGATTGATATATTACTATTACTACTATTAGCAAAAGTAATATTAACGATATATTTAACTGATTTGTGGCAATAATATTAAGTATAATTCAATATTATATTATATTATGTTATTATTTATTATTATTAACTTATACCTTACTCCATAAGTACTGTGTTTATCGTAGATATATGTGAACAGATTTACTGTACAAATTAAACCGTGTATAAGAATTATAATATACATAATATTGGATAAAAGTTGACAGTACCTTACGTCCTTACGATTAACGTTATTTTATTATAACACACTTTCTATGGGCGTAAAAGAATACATTTATTTTTCGTTTGATTCAATTTTGTCAAAACTAGAACTTCAAAAGACTATAAAATAATTATATTTAAGGCAATAGTGCTTTTGTATTTATAAGATTTTTTAAATGTCTAAAAGTACGACTTAGGAGGAATTTTTATATAACCATTATTAAATTAAAAAGCTTTGTTAGGTATTTTTTATATTTGTATTTTGTGATAATCTAACCCATTTAAATTAAATTATTTCTATACTCAAACATAATAATAACTATCATAATTTAACTTAATTTGTTCAGGAATCATTATTTAAATTTCTTTTTTGGTAAATTTTATTTGTATTTCAATTTATAATCAAAAGTATATCTATACAAGTTTAACCACAGATCTCATTTATACATACATTTTAGAAGTTATATAACTAAAAAATAATTCTAAATTAAAATAAAATCAATGACAACAATTTCTATAGGACGTCCAATCTATCACTGTCGATATTTTTAAACAGTCATTATCTAGTAAAATGTTAATACACATAATGGCATAGTATGATAATACAAATACATGTTTTTTCAACACGAACATGTTAAAATGCTTTCAATATTGTACACAGATACATTATTTGTTTATAATAGTTCCATGATAATTATTCATAATTATAAAACAATACTTTACACATATACTATAATCTCATTTTGTAATTTTATTCACATAACAAATTAACTAAATATACAAGGTAAAAACATTAACATCAATATAATATTATAAGAGTAATGCGTTTTTTGAGCGTGAATTAAAATTATTTACTTTAATATATAACATATACATGGTACATTTATAATAGGTATTTGATTTCTAATAAATCTAGCTATTGTATGATGAGGATGTATATAAAAATAAGATGACAATATTCTATGGAGTTTTATTAAAGTCTTATTACATCATTATTATTTATATTATATTTTATATCATTATTCATTATGCTATTTATTGAAAATTTTTAGCTAACGGTTCTATAGGTTTTCCGATAAATTTTGGTTCGAGTTATGAAATAATAAATATTGAGGACCCATTAAAGTTTTAATAAAATATCACGTTGAACGAATTTCTAAATCGATTAGTTTCTTTAAATGTTCATATTATGAAAGATTTTGATTAATATTAAATATTTACGTAATTTATATGTCAAAAGAACTTCAGTCTTATCGTCAATCATTATTTAGTAAAACAAATCGGGCAAATCAGTCTGTCTATAAAATTATAATTAAAATGTTTCTATAACAACATTACGGTAACGTAAAATCCTGGATAGACAATTTAGTTATATAGTTATATAAACCAAAGTAATATTAAATATTAATAAATTATAAATGTTTAATATTAAAAAAAAAGTGTACACGCAAATATAAATATTATAATCTATCGTGCATATGACGCATGTTTAATAATTTATTTTTAATTTACCTGTAGTATACATTTTAAAGTATATTGGATTAATGAAATTAAGCCGCCCAGACAATTATTTTTCGCAAAGAATTAGGGTATGATTTCAAATATTATTATTTCGAATAACCACGGTCTTTAGACGAAAACAAAAATAAAACGTTTAAACGAGTGGCTTTCAGTCAACAACTCGGACAGGTCTTGATCGATGCACCCCCAAAGGTTATTGATCGTACTTTTTTGACATTTTGACAAGTTCCGTGTTAAGTTAGTTTTATATATGTCCGAAATTTGGTACATATACATATAGTACCTCATATAAGCTTAAATATTTATTAAATGAAAAGAAATGTTGAAAACCGTTGTTCATTTTAGGTATATCATTCAATGTGATATTTCAAAGTTTGAGTTTGGTACAAAAGTACAGAAGCTATATATTATTATAATCGATGTATTAACTCTATTATTACAAGTTAATCGAACCAATAGTTATTAGTTTACAATAACAACTATAACACCGATAATTTAAAATTAAATTTATTACCAATAATCATATTACCGAACTAGATATGTTTATGTTTGTATGCAACATGATATAATTATTACATTAAATGCAGATACCTACTTAGAAATTCATCGCAATATAAAATAGATTAAAAAACTGATTGCACATAAAATACAAAGTTAACTTCGTGAATTTCCAAAATAAATAAATTAATAAAATCTATCGCTTTTGTGTCAACAGAAATGTACCTAATTTTCAACATAAAATCACAAATGGATTTCAAAGGATCTGTAGTGGGGTTCTTATTCAGATTATTTCAACAATCTTGCTAAGGAAACTGTTCAAATTAATTAATACTTGTATTTGTCACTTTCTCTTCGAAATTGGTGTAACCGACCACCTAATCTTTTGTATGCTACTCTTACACAAATAACTTTAAGACTAGTCTTTGTATCAACTTAACTAATAATCACTTTTCAATAACCAAATAATTGATTAAAGTATATATTTCTAAAGTTTATAATTAGTCATTATTTTAGTAAAACAAAACTGATTTCATTAATTATTTCTATTAGAATTATTATAATCTTATATTTTCGTAATGTATATTTCTGTCAAACAATAAATATGTGTCCTAAATGCATTATATATTTACTTATATTAATTGCATAGTAGATAATGTAAAATTGTTGATCCTCTATAATTTATCATGTATATTAAATTTAATTAAGTATGCAAATAACAATAAGGTAGGTAATACAAAAACATGTAGCGATATTTAATCATTTAATCATTATCATTTCAACGGTTCAATAACCAGTGGAAAATATAGTAAATATGATGGATAAAATTACCATAAACAAATTCGTATTATATTTTCTTAATAGTTAATGTATATAATGTATGTTGGTTGTTTTTTGAAATTCTTATTGAGTAATAAAAAAAAAAAATGAAAATTCATTTTTTTTTAAGTACACAATAAATTACAGAATAACTAGTGCATTATTATGTTTATTTAAATAATAGTTCAAGTCTTTAAGGGTATACTTGCTTAATAAAATAATTTATAAATGTCCAGTTATTTTGATTATTTACCGAAATTGTTTACAACATAGGTATAACATAAAGTATACTTGAAATTCAAATTCTAAAATATATTATTTTTTTTTTTTGAAACTGTAAATGTAAAGACGCGTATGATATGTGATAATATTATGCCTTTCAAAATAAATGCATGTATTCTTAACGTAAATCAATATAATTTAAAGTGAGTAAAACAAAAAATTGATTTAATAAAAAAAAATCTTAACATGAAATATAATATACATTATGGCTATAAGTGAAAAAAGAGACCACTAACACTACTTTTATTGTATTTCATGTTGTATAGATTTAATGTTATGTTTAATTTAAACTATTTAATTCTAAGTATCCGAAATAGTAATTAATAACTATAGTTTTTTGTGTGTACATTATTTATTCAACAAAATCATATCTTTTGCCAATTAGTAACAACTAGTAATTTTATAATTGTTATCGACCAAATTTAGTAATAACGAACATGCAAAGAAACAACGGCGATATGAATAGGCATAACTAGTACATCCGTGTGTTGTTACAAATTAATATTGATCAACTAATATTGGTTTATAATATCATGAACTTATTGGACTACATCAACTACATATTGGATTATTATATATAAAACATATATATTATTATAGGGATATAGGTATGTTTAATAACTCATTAGATTATTATTTTACATTAGAAGTATAAAATACATAATGTTATAAAATTTATTTTACATAAATATACACCTAACGCATACTACACACACGTGTATCATTTATTTTATAAATTACATATTTTGCAATAAAGTATAATAATCATAATATATACTAATGTAATAACATTTTTATACACAAATTTGTATACTATAATAGTTGTTAATAAAAAAACAAATAAGAGGTTGAGACGTCATGTTTAAAATGTGTTTTATGGTTACAATATCAAAAATCACCATCTAATCAGGAACTTATACACCAACCATAATAATGATTTAACAGTGTTTAATATTACTATGGATTTTAACCTGTATGCATTTTAATTCCGTTTAAAATACTCATGCAATTGTTTTATATATATACATATAAACTTATTTGAATTATAATTTATTAAATAAATAAATTGAACATATATTATGAAGCGTTTAAGTCCAAAGCATTAATACTTATACGACAGACGGTGACAGAGTATGCATATCATATTATGTTTATCGTTAAAATGTAAAACGGTGATTGTTATTTATAATTTAGAGAAAGAGAGAAAGGAAAAGAGGTGAAGAATTGAGGTAAACGGCTATATTTAATTAATCCTAGTGGTATTTATACAAACGGTATAGGTAAATAATTAAATATAAATGTTATGTGTTTAAGGTAGAGACCACAAATGGCTTATGGACATACATCTCATCAGGAGACTTTTTCGTTGATAAGGAGTGCCAACAAGTATATTACTATATGCCCAACTACAGTTTAAATAATATGTTTGTTTAATTTATAAAAACTTAAATAATAACAACAACAATAATATCATTTATTTATTTGTGGATAAATATATTGTACATATCCAAAGTATGTAAAATGGCTAAGTTCATTTCAAATTTTAATATGTGCTTAGTCTTAGGAATACTTAAGAAGTATTGTAAAATATACTTTACAGATATACAAGATTCACAATTAGTTTTACGATTGTAAAATTGCTATTTTTATATTTGAACTAAATATGTTAATTTTACATTATATATGACGTAATTATTGCATCCTTGTATCTAATTGAATATGTTAAATACATTTTACATTGCGAGTATACTGAATAGATGTTATGATCTCAATGAAGTACACATACTTGTAAAATTACTAACTAATATATCAACGGCAATACCACAGTCTTAACATAGCAATATCTGCATCCATTATGTTCTTGCGAGAACAAACATATATTTCAAGCATACTCACAACGTACTCAGAACTATAATATAATAATGAATTTATTCAAATTCTGAACTTAAGAATTTCCAAGTATACCTAAGTACATCATTTTCAAATTCTTATGTTTTTATACCATTCAATTAGTGTCATGTAGAACAATGTATGTTTTTTTATTTTTAAAATATGACGTTGATCATAATTTTTCACTGTAAATTATTAAACAGATAAATTAGAAATATTGCTGTATTTAAATAAAAATCTGAACAACGAGTTTTAAAAGAAATAATAGAGGTATAATTCGTATTACTCGTTCGAAATTCGATTTTGATACATTCTATATTTTCAAAAAAGTATTATACTTAAGAATTATGAGAAAAAAGATACTTAAACAAACTATTATTAGGTATTTACTCACCTAATATAGTATAAAAGTAGTTTTTAAAAATATGGTGCTTAAGTATATTTAAAAATTCCAAAAATCATAATTTGAATAAATCATGAAAGGATACAACGCAGTCAATCAATTTCTTTCTCTCTTTATATATATACCTACGAGTATATTATATCATGTACATAAAAATAAACATAAAAGATTTAATTTTGGTTGTCTAATATGTTCCCAATATATTTGTTCATGTTTAGCTACTAAAACATTCGTTTCCGAGCAACGCCCATACAAGTGTTCAATTACGGTATTAAATTTTTGGATAATGATATTTTATGTTACAAAGTAATAGGTATAAAAGGAGAAAGAAAAAACTATCACAACAAAAATAAAAGCACGCATGAGGAATATCATATAAATGCAAATTGTAATAAATATTATTTCTCTACTCATTTTACATAATTGATTTTTATGTTATTGTAATTTTTTGTTAAAAAAAAAATAATAACTATACTTGAACAATCATAGTTCACGCAGAAGTAGGTACTTTAAAATAAAATTAACTGAACTAATGAAGAATGATATAAATATTATTTTCAATGATATTTCAATATAAAAATAGGTGCGTGATTAATGTATACCATATTGGCTTCTTCTAGAAAAATCGCTTATCTTACCATACGTAATATTTTTGATTGTTTAACTATTTTAATTATGTCAGCATAACCATAAGTTGAACTCACTTAAGAAATAAAAAAAATTATCAAAACAATGAATATTTTAATGTATTTATTAATTCATCAAAAATAATGACTTATGTTTTATGTATAATGGATATTAATATAATATTATGTAGAACACTGTCTAATGTCTAATATTCTTATGTTTTTAATTATTATTAAATTATTAACGACACTTAAATTAACTTAAAAACACTTTATTGTTTTAATATTCGAAATCGAACATATAGCAGTATAAAATATTTCAAGGTTTATTAATATATTTTTTATTAATTTAAATAATAAATTACTGGAATGTATATCTTAATAGTTATTTTACTATAAAATTGTTCAAAATTTTTTTAAACAATATCTATTTATTTCAATTCATTCAGTTTAACATTCGTATTAATCGTATTTATTTTACGGTGGCCAAAACTATACAAGCATTTTTAAAAGAACTATCTACGTCATAAACAAACCCAATCATTAGAATTATTATTTAGAATTATTTTTTTCGGAAAATATTGTATTAAATAAGACAATTGATATATTTGTTTTATGTAATATGTGATATTTATATTTATTAAATTATTATTTTTTTAATTAAATGAAGTTTAACATAAAACGTTGATATAGGTACATAAATTATTTAAGAAGTACGTAATGAAGTTTGAAAATCAATAATCAAGAAACAATAAAATGAAACTATCGTTCCCTTGAAAATATCTCGTTATAAATATTGAAATAACGATCTCTCGATAAAACGAACATTCTTCTCCATTCCTTAAAATACATTATAAAATTATGACCCGTATAAACTGTTAAATATATAAAATAAGTATTATATTAGCGACATCTAGTGATATAAATATTTTTTAAATGGAATTCTATGATGAGAAAATATAAAATAAGTAAAATAATTGTTAATTTTTTATAATTTGTATTATTTTATCATACTATAATAATAAAAATTTTCATTACAAATTAATATTACAAAAAAAAAAAAAAAAACAGTAATAAATTGCATGTAAAATATGCCTAAGTGCATAATATTGAACACTCACAGTATTATCACTAGCTACATAAAAATATAGTGATAGGTATTGGTATAGTGATAGGTTTATGTACTAATTTGAAATTTGAAATTAAAGAAAAAATAATGTCAAAAATGTTTTTGTTGAGGGAAAAATTCAAAGTTGTGTTACTAAGCTTATATTAATATTGTTAGCTTAGTAAAAAATATTATTTATAGTATAATGTAAAAAATACTCAATATTATTGAATATTTGATCCAAAAATATGGTTAAATTATTTAACTATATGTTCATGTTTAAGTTATGCTTAGGTACATATTATTAAATACATTATTTGTAGTATAGAACAAAGATTAAATATAATTTTAAGATTATTTATTTTTTAGTAGTTTTTCGATACTTTTACAAAACGTATAAAGAAATTAAATTAAATGTAACACGATAAAAAAAAAAACAAAGTAGGTACCTACAACTATCCAGTTAAGATAATATAATATATAACAATTTTTGACATTATATTTTAAGAGTTACATTTCTACCCAGAAGTTTTACTGACTCCTTACATGCAAAAGTTTTATTAGAATTAGTTAACTACCTGCATATCATACAACCAACTAATAAAACAAATTAATAAACACACATTATTTGAGTGTGTTAGATTTCTTGATGACTATCGCATTATCAAAGAAAATATAGTAAAACTGTACTATAATTTTCGTAATCATTAATTATTACTAGTATTAGAACAATTTATAATTTGTTATTGGAATTGTGTTAGGTACTAATGTTTTCAATTTAATATTAGATTATAATATTAGATATTTTATGAGGTGTATTATTCTTTAAAGTAGGTAGGTATTTATTTAGTATTATTTTAATATTTTTAAATAGTTAGTGAAATGTATTATTATTTTAATACTATTAAAATTAAGTTAAAAAATTAAATTATAGCGTTGTCCGCACCATCTACCGTTTGTTTTACTGTAATACGCTATCTGCCGAAAGCTGTAGCTTTATTTTTAAGCACACAGTTTAACCACTAGATGGTAGCAATAGTATATTTGAAAGGAAATATATTGCTATAATTTATAAAAAGTCTCCTCGACATGTTCGTTCACGTCTATAATCATTTTCATCCACTTATAACCAATGCAAATAAATATTTAAATATTTAATATTCGCTATTCGGCTAGTTGAACAATAATAGCTAAATACTCTGTTTTTGTTAAAATATTACCAATCAAAGTTATGAATATTTTGGATTCCATTTCTGCGATTTTATTTTGTGTGAGCGCGTTTCATAAGTACACTATGACGATTGCGTATTTTATTAATTAATAACATCAAAGCTATTATTTATAAAACATAATAATTGATTTGTTTTGAAATAAATAGGAAAATTATATTATTGTATGGCAGTGAATACATTTAAACTTAAACACAGTGTATATATAAACAACTATATTGCGTAGGTACGTATATCTGTCTTAGTATTTAAACCATTTAAATAACCAAACTAGAATTACCATAATTAAATGTCTGTTAAAATCTGATTATATACCAAAAACGTAAAAAAAAAAAAATGAAATACTAATTTAAAATCTACATTAATAACAAGCAATTTTATTGATAAATTATAAAAACGTTTTTCATATAACATCATATTATATTTTATAATCGATATGCCTTGCTCAATATATTCATTTTATTAAGTAATAAACAAATAGATAGAACTTATGTGGTTAACATAATGCATTAAACTAATCTTCATTGACGTATTTCTTGTATAACCCAAGATCCAATCTTAAATCTACGTTTTGTGCGAGAATTAAAATAAAAAATCTATAAATTATTCTCAATGTACCCACGTTGGTATTATGCAGAGGTTTAGCTTACTTATATATTATACTATTTAATACCAATGCGGCATGTATTTAAATCCACACTAAATTAAAAATATTAGCTCAGACATAATATCAGGGTGACGTTGTTTGATGAATGTTTAAGAGGATGTTACTACACAATTTGTTGTCTCTTCCTTACATAAATTTAAAAATTCACAAAAACATCATTCAAAATTAAACTAATCATGGAGTATAATATTTTAGACAGTACAACATATCAATTTGTTAAAAATTGACTCACAGCCATTTAGAGTCGGTTATAAAGTAAAATAAAAAATAAAATATAAAATCGATAAGTCAACCGTCAGAAATATTATAAGTACTGTATAACTTATTATTTAAAAAGGTGTTATTATTTTAAAAATTATGATTATTTAACGACATAAAAAAAAAAAAAAACGTTTTTTTTGTGAATTCTTTTTGTCTATGTCACCCGTGAGTTTGAGAAAAAAAGGAATATATTTTTATATCCACTTTAAGCGACTTCCAGATGACCATAAATAATCGCACACTTTAATGTTCTATATTTTGAATATTATGTTAACTACTGTATTATTGACATGTTATTGTCATTTTATTCAACTATTTTTGAACTTTTTAACTTTTTAACAAACATATTTTAAGCTGTACAATGTACATAATCTAGAATAACGCATTAAAACAATGTTTAAGATGATATTATCAGAAATATAATTAATGACTATTTATCCGCATGAAAAAAAGTAAGAATGAATTACTTTTTGTAGGAAATGGAATAAATATTCATTTTTATTTTCAACATATTGACAGATATTTTGAATCTGTTTTACGATTTTTCACCTATGTGATATAAAATAATATCAAAGAAATCAATATATAATTCAAGTGTGTGCACATGAATATTGGAATTGATATTGTACGTATACTATAGCTTTCGCCTTTTCGAGTAAAAATAATAAGTGGAACAAAATATATGATGTGTCATACAATCTAAGGTATCGATATCATGCGTAAAACGTTTTTTTGTTCAAGTACATATCCCTATGATTATTTACAACAAATGGATTGAATATAAAAATCTAAGCATATAAACAATTTAGTATAAGTACATTTCATCATACCTAAAACGTAGTACATACTCCCAAAATTATGATTGATCGTCTTTATACTTTTACAACGTTATACGCTGGAATAGTAATTCAGTAATTCACAAGAACAATGTGTCACCGCTATTATAGTGTATTATTCAAATCAGGTACAAAAATATAGATAATTGGACGGTAACAAATTCAATTTAGATTCAACAATAGTTATTTCGATTACAATAGTTAACACGTACTTAAAGGCACAGTATCAATAAATCTGCAGTTATTGTTGTCAATATATATACATATATAAATTCAAATACAAAAAAGTTATTATTTATTTTACCTACATTTATGTTGCGTCATAATATTGTCATGTACAGTACGTACCTATTTTTCTTTATATTATTTGTGCATATAAAGTGTGCCAGACTAAAGTTAGGTATATTATTATAATATTATAAATTCAATAGGAAAATTAAATTATTATTATTATAATCATTCATAAGTACCTACATCAATAAAATTATATATAGTAACAATAATTTGCAAATTTTCAAATAATAAATAAGCTAATAACATGACGTGATTTTCAAATACTTCTGTAAAAACATTTTTTGATTACATACATATTCCATTGTAGCATATGTTATTATTTTAATATCTTAACATACTTTTACAAACCACACTGTGCTATACTTCATCGAATTCAATACCACATAATATATAAATTACAATTTAAATTCGATTATTTATATATTTCCCCTTTTTCTACTTCATACTAGAAGACAAGTCAAAAACTCATTAGAAATCTTTAAACAGTTAAGTAATTGATTATTAAGTTGTATCAGAAAAATGTTTTTTTCGATTATCAGTAATAAACGAAAATATATCTAACTGTTCACTACGTATCGTTTCTGTGAGATTTAATAAACGTTTGACTGGATTTTATTAATTTTTAATATAATTTTAAGTTTTTTTTTTTTTAATTTTAGATTTGTTTTTTGTAAAAATTACGCTCAAAATGAGTTAAATAGTTTAAAATATAATTTAATTGTGTATGATAGCACAAACCATAAAGTTTTATATATAAATATAATTTTATAAATTAAATAACAAATTATACATTTTTGTATTCATCTTTTTTGATTAAATTAAATTCAATTTAAGTTTGAATTCATATACATTAAATATTATATATTAGTACAATATATTGTTTTTTGTTATGTTGAATATAATATAAATAGTAATAGCATATTACCATAATAATTTTATAGTATTCATTAGAAAAAATCGATTACTTTCAGCATTATGTTCAGAAACAAAATACCCAATTATTATTGTAGTATAAAATAATATCATACAATAACACAATTGTAAACAACGTAATATGAGATTGTAGTTAAAAATATTTTTTTATGAAGTGTATAATGTGAATACTTAGATTTATGTTTGAGTTTTATATAAACAAAGCGTTATTTATATTATCAAATAAGTTTGATATAATGCTTACTTTAGGATACGTACAAATTTAAATTAGATTTACGGTAACTAAATATCTGCATAAATTATAACAACACTCTATTTTTGTTAAATTATATCTTGGTTGAGAGCTGTGTTTAGGTAACATCTGGAATCGTTTCTCTGCGAATTTCAAATAATCAAACAGTAGGGTATGTTTTGACCGTTAATATAATATATATTGTATGCTTTTTAAAAGTTTTTAACACGAATTATCATGTAAAAAAATATAAAACAATAACTTTTAGGAATTTTATAACTACAATAATTCATTTTTGAAATAAACCATAATGTAATGTTTTAATTGAAAATTTGAACATCGTGTATAACTAATTACTAATTTTATGAAAAAAAACTCGAAAATACTTATTGTTAATTAGATATTATTATATTTTATTCGATAAATTATTATGCATAGTTAATTTAAGTGCTGTTTTGATGATACTAAAAAATCATCGTGATACACATGAATAGGTATATATTATTAATATATTATTGTAATGATTTTCAAATCTATACAACACGTCATGGTACATACCTAATGGCTTTGAAAAGTCGAGCACAATGAAACAGAGAACACACAACAATAACGTAAATTTATATCACGAACAAAGGACTAAAATGTGATCCATTTGGAGTAACTGTCCACACACGCTAATCTGAATCGCATACTCGCGAACAGATGATTAGTTCCTTTGTCCTGAATAATCGGTCACCGTGTAATAAGTGAGCACCTGAGACTCGTAAACGTTCACGCAATAAAGGTAGTAATTACAAGTAGCGGTTATAAATTGTGCTATATTAATATCGGGATGACAGTTGAGTATACTGTAAATATTTTTTTTCAAAGGCGGATGGAGAAATTTCGAACAAGTGGTGCTGCTGGACTTTACCCCCTTGATAGGGAAGACGCGTAGATCTTTATGGGCTGTCATTTTTTACCTGTCGTTTAGTTCCAAGTGTAAATTTATGGATGTTTCGTACGATGATCAAGATTAATTTTATTATAAAATCAATAATTCTATATGGAACACTATTTTTATTTATTTTTACTATATATTGTATAGCTTAATAGAAAAATAGTAATAAAATGTTGATTAACAACGATTAATTATTTCCTATAATAAGTATAATTATAGTGGTTGAACATCGTTTTAATGTAAATTAATCAGTTTTTAATTTTTAAATCATCGAGTTATTAGATGCGTCATCCAAACTGTCATTTAATTATCTGAACATACGTATTTTTTTATCGAAAATTTAATAAAACTGTTAATACAAATATTATTTTAATCGATATAATTATATATTTTATATTTGTACTAGCGTTTTATGTGTGATGTTATCACCGAAACTCCGGCTAACTTCCTTATGACTTATGATCAATTGTTTGTAATTTTTTTATGATTAGGTTGAGTATCCATATGATTTTATGGATTATTTGAGTTTATTCATTAAATGATCAGCTAGATTTTTAATTTAAAATAATATATATTATAGTATTCCTATTATATTACGTTCATTAGTTTTTATTTTTTATACTTAAAATTGAAAAAAAAAAATACATTTTGCATTTTATTTCTAATAAGCATAATTATGTTTAAGCATATTATGTTTTTGAAGATAAAATAAAAAAACAAAATACAATTAATATATATAACTTGCAGTTGGCAATGTACAGTGACACAAATTGAATTATACGAACTCAGGATTTAGTGTCCGAGTCACTTAAAATGAGTGTATATTATGCTTTGAACTTCTAAGGTTATGTTATTAATAATTTAGAGCCTCATTTGAACAAAATCGTAAATTATATTTACACCGATTCCACATTATTGAACTATAAACAGAATAAATGTGAAAATACTTTAAAACTGTATGTTTTTATTTATTTTTTGTGAGGTAAGAAGTTGTGATAAGCATTCGTAATTTAAAATATTATTCAAGTTTAATATATTATTGTGTTTATTGATAAAAAGTTATATTTTATACATTTTATCACTACGATAAATCATCTAATAATTTAAATATCTCATTTAAATTAAGCATTTTAAATTCTTAAATAAAATTAATTAACATAAATTAATAAAATAATCAATTCCAAAAAAAAAAAATAGTAATAATGACAAGCATTCAACAAGAGTTTTAATGTTATTCACGCTAAAAAAAGGACAAAAAAAACTATTTGTGCATTAAACATTTTACTTAAAAAACAAATTATATAGGAATATACGTCTTCAATTGAATTATTCTACTTTCGTCATTATGCATCACACTGCATAACATTTTAGGGATTGCATTTTCAATTTGAATCTAAATTATAAACGTTTAATTGATTTAATACGCATATAGCATATATTATAATATTTCGTATCTACTACAGTGTGGTTAACATTTAGTAATAATTTTTAATTATGTTTGACCTATTAGCATATGTTTAAACAAAATTATACGTAAGCAAAGGTAATCACGGGTTTAATGATTCTTAGTTTTTATCTTAACACTACAAAATACCAATAAACACCTAATCATAAAAAAGTTAAAAACGTTTGAGGAGCATGAATACACTGTAGTTTCAAACTAATAATGTCGATAATAATAGTTTTTTCAATTCATTTTAATTAGGTTTTTTTTTTTTTATAATTTGTTTTTTGTACTGTTAATTATGTTTATTTAATTACAGAAAAGGTCACAAAGGTATTCAAAAATAAATAATAGGTTAACTTTTGTATCTTTTCACATTAAAAAAGTCTTATTAAATTATCTTAATTTAATTTAATGTAATAAACTTTTTTTTTATCAATTTATTATTAATCAGCCATTTATTCAATATAAAATTAAGTTAATTTTATGAACACATACATTGTAACAATTGTTTTACGAACTATTTTATAAATAAGATATATTTTAGCTGAGATATTTTTTATCCATTTATCATGGATTAATTAAATTCAATTCAAGAGTTAATGTATATTCAATAACTTATATATATATATATATATATTATGATGTAATGAAATATTAAAATAATAGTTTTTGCTTTAACATTTTAGTGTTAAGAAAATAATCATTTTAAAAATTAAAATATAAAAAAATGGGTAAGTGGGTACCGCTCTGCTTACATTAGGTGCCGTGTGGATCACTATTTTATATTATAGGAGGGTTAAATTTGAATCCAATGATAATTATCATTGTATACGAAAAACGATTCTGAACGGAGATGATTTGTCAGCCTAGGAAATAATTTTCAGTGGTTGGTGAAAAAGGTGGTTTATGTTTTAATGGACTGAATACGTCAAAGTTTAAGTTCTTTTAAAATTAATGTAAGTTAAACTTATGAAAAATCTTTTATTAAATTTTCAACTCTTAGCTACTTATACAAAAATTTTTATGAATTATACTTATAAAATAAATTGCGAATATTCATGATTTTGACGAATTGTTCTCAATATTTGAACTTCAAATGCTAATTAAAAAAAATTGTGACTATGTATTCTTATAATTTTTTAATCACTATAAAAATAACTTATGAGGAACTTTGTATTAAATTTTCAAGTATTTTGATAGGGCCAAAAAAATTTTATCGACACTTCAAAAATATTTGAAAGATTTATTTAAAAGAAAAATTGAAAATTTGAGTTGTCTATAAATAGATCAAAAAAATTCAAAATATTTTGAAATTTAAATCATGAAAGAAAACACGAATCTTAATTACTGGTAAAATTTTCAAGTATCTACGACTTATACTTTTTGAATAATAACAAATATTTAAAATCGTTTGAGGATAAATCGTTATTGTTACGCTATTTCTTAAAAATTTAAAATTCAAACGCACTTAAAATTTTTCCTATAATGATGTTATGAGTTTTCTCTATAGCTACTTGAAGGAAAACTTATGGAAAACTTAGTGTTGTAATTTTAATCCTTAGTTATAAGCACAAACAATTTTACGATTTTTCAACTTAAAATTACTTGCAAATTTTCGCATTTTCGACAGATTTCGTAAAAATTTGAACTATAAACGCTTATAAAAAAAAAATGTGACTAACGATTTTTAATTTTTTTTAGCTACAATAAAAACAACTGATAAAGTACCTTGTATTAAATTTTCAAAACTTTTTGGTCATCCAAAAATTTTTTATCGACACTTTAAAAAAAATCGAAAATTTCAGTGGTCTATAAATAACTCAAAAAAAGTCAAATGTTTTTGAAAATTTAACTGTATATAGATAACACTGACATAAACATTTGGTGAAAATTTTAAGTAGTTACAGTTTTTTCGACTAGTTATGCTGTACACAGACACAAAAACAAAACAAAAAAAAAACATACATCATTGTAAAATCAATACATTCTTCACTTTGTTCAGAATCTAAAAGAAATAACCTAACTAAAAGTATGATCTTTAATTAAATATAGATGTATTATTCCAAAAATCAGAATTTTGATTGTGCCTAGTTAGATGCTAGCTTATGAATATTTGGGTTATTTTTCTTTCGCATTGGTGTACAATTAAGTACTATCAAAAGATCACGAGTCCCGACTCATGAGATATTATTTTAATTTCATTTACGTGTTTGTAATAGATTAATCTCACTATAAATTGTACTTTGTGGAATTCAAAAAATGTCAATCTTAAATACAGGTATGTACAATTTTGTCAGTACCTATTCAATTATTTATTTATAATACAAGCGAATATATATATCAGATGTACAATAAATGAGTACGGAACATTATCATTTTAAACACTATAATCCAAAAATGTGCGACCGCGACATATTAAACATATTATAGGTTGACAGACTTTGTATGCACCGCGGGTAATTTGACATGCGTAGTAGTCAAGGTACGTGCTGTTAGAGGGTCACAATGTGGAAAACGTGACGCTTTTATGGAAGCGATTTTATAATTACGGTGGCATAACTTGTTAGTTTAATCCTATTAATAAGTCCCTGTTCTATCCTAACCATATTTCTTACACTGTCTGGATAAACGTCTCATCACATTATCCATAATATCCTTATAGATACTCTCTAAAGGTCGAAGTTTAGAGATTTTACAGATTCTACTTCAGCTATTCGTCAGATAAATGTATAAAACAATATAGTAACATATAAGAAATTTGTCAAAAATAACATTATATTTGAATAAGCACCTTTTAAAATTTCATTAATAGGTATATAGTATAAAAATATTATAGGCGTTAAATCAACTTCATTAAAAAAAGAAAAAAATGTCTGTATATTTTGTTAATTATAAAAGTAGAAACCTTTTGATTTTTGACATATTACAAATGTAATTTATTAAACATGAATTCCCGGCAAATGTATTGAACGAAATTAATGAATATAAGAATTAAATAAATGCTTTTAATACCTACCTTGTCTATTTTTTTTTTTTTATGAATAACGTTATTATCAATCAATTGTTTTAAATAGAAAATGTATTCGAATGAATTAAAAATGCTTTAATTGCTAAGTGCACTTTATATAAAAAACGAAATTTACTCCGTTTCACCATTAATATAATTGCTATATTACAATTATACCTACAATAACTATTATCTTATAGATAACAATAGAATATTTTATATATTACCTGTTTTAATGTACTGTTACGTTTGATAATTAATGGAGTAGGTACTCACCTAAAACAAACAAAATTATAAATTATAAATATGTAGTGTAATAGTTCATAAATACAGTAATTGTGATTTGAAACATTGTAGTAGTTTTCCCAATCTAATTTCTCCAATTTTAATATTTACAAAAACAAATTCTCCAAATTTATTTTATTTAAATTTAATATTTTCCAAAAAAAAAAATAAAAATGTCGGAGAAAAGGAATTGAACCAACATTCCTTGAAAAATATTATAAAATGAGTACCATACAGTACTCTAACGATTTTCAAAAACTAAACATTTTTTAGAATTCTTGCATAGTCGGTTCCTAGTGGTGGTCCAGGTGGTTGTCAAACGATAACATCCTATATATATTTTAGTTATAATTTTCATTTGTATTAGGAATATATGATTTCGAGAAAAATAAATAACTTTTTGTAAATATTGTGAAATAGAACTTTTAGGGAAAAAAAAATTGTCAAAAATAGATTGGGAAAAGTATCTCTCTATACCTTTGAAACAATTATTTTATCTAAATATTATATTTATATAAAAACTCATAAATTTTAACAATACAAACACCATTTATAAATGTACATCAAATGATATACTATAATATGAAATGTATTAATATGTTTTATATTAAATCTAATTTATACTTTAAAATCATGAACTATACATAGTCTAGAATTGTTTTATTATTTGTTATAATATGCAAATACTACTCAAAATAAAATAAAAATATCCAGATTATGATTTTGTATTTCGAATTCAATAAACAATATGATAATATTCAATATTTTATATTATATTGAATATGTCTCATTATGGTTTACTATTATAATATTGTTTAGTGCCATAGAAACATTTAATAACGTTGAGGTGATCTGTAGCGTATTTATAAATTATAAGCCGTTTTGTGAAAAAATCAAACCACAAGTTTTAGTTGTGTTATTATTTTTTTCTTTTATTATATTTTATTATAATAAAAAAATAATAAACTAAGCATATATAATATCATAGTATGTGTTTTTTTAAGTTATTAGAGTTTATTGGTTTTAAATAATCATATGTAAGGATGGAACCGATGAGATCAAAATAAACAATATTGTTTTGTAATAGATATTCTTTACGTTATTTTCCCCCTACCACACACAACCATGTGGATTTCCCATAGCCATTTCTGGAATGTACTCAAAAATATCTTAGGATAGAGAATCGCACTATGTTGTTATGAATATATATAAAGGTGAACTGGGAAATGACATTTTGTTAATACTTAGAGAATCTTTACGCTTTTTTAAATGATTAGTTTGTAGAGCGATGGTCCAAAGGTCATGCTACCACGTGGTTGTTGACGTTGGTTGTCATTAGTGACAATTTGGTATAGAAGTTAATCCTAAGTGAAGAAAAATATTTTAGGCTATATAAAAAAACGTCGGTGGTGGTTGGGTTAAATTGTAAATGAATGTCTGAAATGTTTCTGGGGTCGGTGTTAGTAAATGATCCTGATATTTGAAAGATAAATTAATCTTGATGATTCGAATGTTGATAATGAAGTGAGTGTTGGTTTAAATACTATTATTATAAATATAAAAGTCGGCCAACTCGTCTATTCATGTTTTGTGATTGGCTGTTTTTATCAATTATATATATATTTAACTATTAAGAATTGAATTAATCATGTATATGGTTGACCAACCTTCCGAAAACTTCCACTATTAATTAACACATATCTTTCTCATCAAACAGTAAACAAATGATTATATCGGTATAAGTAACCAGTACAATCTTACTACAATTTATCTGAAAGTAATTTTCCACATTCAAAGCACAAAACTATACATTTTTTAATACTGTAAATAATTAAAATGAAACTATAATATAAGTAATTTTTATTAAGTTTAAAATAGTATGATAGTAAAGCAAAATATTGTTTCTTATTAAATAAATAATAATATTATAAAAACAGTATACAAAACGATTATAACCAAGAAAAACACAATCAATAGGTATAGTTTATTAGTCATACACTCTCCCTCTACTTTATTTAAATATATTATATATTTCATAAAATGTGGCTTTAATATTTTGGTAATATTTTGGTGCTTCAAAAAATATTAAAAAAGTAATTTAAATTATAATAACATAGTACTCTAAAATTGATATTATTTTTATACTCAATGAGTGTTACATCTAAAATATTTATGACTAAAAGTGTTGAATTATTAAAAAACAACTTTTTCTCTCTTAAAAAAAATAAATTAATATATATATTTTTTAGGAAACTTCTAAACTAATTTTAAGAACAAAAAATAAATTATGAAGTAGGACGAAAACTTTTTTGATTGCATTTATTCATTTACTGTTTTAAATTTAAATTCTACTAACTATGCTGGTTAAAACTATTCATTTTGAAAATAACATAATTTTAAAATGGTTACACGGGGTATAAAACGTTTTGATCATTTATATTTAAAAATTATTAATTTATTCATACCTAAGTGAAGGAGCCTTAAAAAACTGTTAACGTGTCAAAATATTTTTAACAATAGCATATAGTTTGTAAAAATGTAATTTATAGTAAGACATTTGAATTACATAGGGTACCAAGTGGACAATTTACTCGTTTAACTATAATAATAACACATTTAAATGGAGCAGTACTAAAGAACACACCATAAGTAATTTTACATTGTTTATATTATACAATGTTAACTATTATAACATAACAATTTATAATAAATATTAGATGGCAAATTGAATAAACACGGACAACTTAACATACAAATATTCTATAGAATAACCATTTATATTATACGATTAATACTCATTAATCATTGTTAATATATTATGTCTAAAATATTTTGATAATAAACCGATATAATTAATATAAAGTAAGTAAATTTTTCTTTAAAGAGTAAATATATCGTTTTGGAAACATGCATACTACACCAATAGCACATTTAACAATTTTGGCATCAACTGATTATTTTAATATAGGTTTTAGAATGAGAAATAGTAAGCTTTCACTAAATTTGATGACGAAAATCGATTCATCGTCATTGTAAACACATAATTCAATGTGTAACTCAATATTGACAAAAATACCAATAGTGCTTTTCGAATTGTCATCCCACATACTGTATGATATACAAACAACATTGTGAGCATGGATTAAATTTTCTTTAACGGACATTTTTATAGTATTAAAAACTAGACAAACAAATATTAACTGATAAGATTGTAAATTATAAAAATGTATTTTTGTGTCACCGGCTTAATGGTTTGTACATCGTCATTTTGTGTATGTCTCTCAATAAATAATAAATTGATAATACAGACAATATAAGTAAAATTAATTAATTCAATAAATTCTAAACTATGGTGTTTAAATATGATTGAAATTACCGTCCATAATCAATTTTGTTTTCAATATTATCTTATTAACTTTCCTTTAGTTTGTTATAATATTAAAGTTTTATATTGTATAAAAGCAGGTGTATTGTTAGAATTTAATTTGAAACATCGCTATTTTTGGAATAAATAAATTGAATTTACTATACAAGCAATTGTTATTGTTCATAAATTAAACGAGTATGCAATTTGGATAGACAACAAAAAATGCTTTTCAAAAAAATAATTAAAAACACTATAACACTACATGCAGATACATTATATTTATATTTATAATAAATTTAATATATTTATACATATTATATATATATATTTTTTTCAATGATTACATAGCAACTGGTTGCTATAAACAATCACCATCTCGATTTTCAACATTCTCAGTTTCGCACAAATTAACAGAATGACCCCCCAGCCATAAGACATATACAATATGTCAAAATACAATTATAATTTTTATGCTACAAAGTAAATATATTAAATGCATTTTAAAATAATTTCTCCTCACATATTTTTTACCTAGGAAAAGTGTATACAATAATTAAAAATCATCGTATTATTATATCATATTGTACATCACGTATGATAAATCAACAAAAAAATCAGTATATAATCAATTTAAATGTTCCTTAGATACCTATCACTATTATACGATTTCATTGACGTAAAATAAAACAATTTCATTATTAAAGGACTATAGCAATAATTATACTTATTTAATTTTAGAATTTTATACATGGTAATTGAAAACAAAATTTATGAAAAAATTAAAATGTATCTGAAAAGATAAATATTAAGTAATATATTATAATTTTACGGGCTGAAATAGTTTTTAATTAAAAAATTTTTTTATACATTTAATTCAAGCAATCTTCTGAAATTGAATATTTACCATCTCTTACCATGATAAGTATAGAATGTGAAAAAAAATATGAATTAAAAACACCTTAAATATATGTATAAAATAATAGTAATAATCATCCGTTGTTAAAGAAAAACATTTTTTTTTTCGTTTTGTAGGAAATGTATTTTGATGGAAAAACATTTCATTTTTCGAATCGGAAACACTAACCAAATTTAGATTTTATCTTTCCTTCTATACGATACTACGTAATGCATGTATCCCAAGAGTCTGTAACTAATAGCTAAGTACGCACACAAACCACGAATTTCACTCAGGTTCCTATACTGTCCCCAAAGACACAAACAGCATTAACTTATTTCAGTGTTTTAAGAAATGTGAGAGAATGTTTAAATCACCGCCTGTACAGCTGAACATTTCTATACGTTTTCTCTTTTTTTTTTTTCGTGACAGATCGGTTTTTTAAAGACTGACCGTCTACAGATACAAATAAATCATCGTCAAAATGCGACGTTTTTCAATTTATTTTTTTTTTTCCTGGATAAATGGTCTTAACTAACAATGTATCAGATTCGACCCGTCGCGTCAGTTTGAGTACTCTAAAGGGACCGTTTGCAAACTCAGTGCAAATATCATCTGGACTATATGGAATGGGACTGGTATAAAGATTACGGAAATAGACAAAAATATTATTTTTTTTTAGTCGTTTTAACAATTATAAATATTATTATCATTTATCATGTCAGTTTTATGTGCTTTGTGTATTTCATATTAACACCATTCAACAACTTAATATTTATTTACTTGTGATTTCCGGTAGGAAAGTATAATATCTTGAAATACAAAATGTATTTACGTCAATAAAATGTAACCTAATTGGGCATAGTTATTTTTATATGGAAAAATGGATACCTACAACATTATTATCAGTTATAAGTTGAAAACATATACGAATACTTTAACTCATAAAATAGGGGGGTCAACAAATTGTACATGAAAACTGAAGATTGTAAATAGAGCCTACCTATATTTAGGTAGTTAAAAAATACAGTTAAAGTCCACCACTAAGTTGATCAGACCTTTGTTTTTCGATATTTAATTGTTGATATTTTTTTTATCGATTTATTTTATTCTTTTATAGCAATGAAATATTAATAAAAAAGTTAATAATTGTGTATTATACTACCATATTAGTTAGTATGCATATATATCATCTTCAAATTCGTTATTATGTAGTTATAATTAATTTACGCATTTGTACATAAACTCAGTGAATATTTATACAAATAGCGAACAATTAGTATGAAGCCAAAATTATATAAGTACTACAGATCTATGATGTTGAAATGTATATTAATTTTTCACAAGAATACTACATCGTATATTAAAACAAAAACGTTTGCAACACTATGAAATAAAAATTAATAATTTTTAATACCTAACAAGTTTGCAAGGTACATTGTATAAGTTATTATTAATTTGTTATTTACAAAATTCCCATTATTTAAATAATTATTGTTTCTTTCTCTGAGAAGTGTTTACATAAATCTCACAACTGCACAACACAAACATGACACTAATCTACTTTAATATAGAGTTAACTTTTCGAATACATTGTATTTAAGTTAGGAAAATGATTTTTGTTTTAACCACCAACAATTGTACATGAGTAAATAATTGTAGGTGATTTTAATTTGTTCAGTTTTGATACTATATTACTGATAGAGTGAAATAGTAGTATCTAATTTTTCTAAAGACCGCTTTAATAGCATTAATCCTGAATGTTTCTGTAGATTTAATGTACTTTCATTACAAGAACTATTTTATAACGAAAAAAGAAAAAACACTTCTAAAAGTTTTTGTTATCTCAAAAAAAAAACCACTATTGTGTGCACAAACGAAATTTAAAAATAAATACACATCTTACTTAAAAACTACAACATAAAAATAAACTGTGATGATGATTTTGTTGAATGACAAAAATTATGTATAGTCCCTTGTTGGTAAAACGAATGAATCCCGTATTTCAACATTCAAAAAAAAAAAAAAAAATATATGCTTCAAATTCAAAAAGTAAAATGATATACTTTCTATGCCAAGGGGAAATTCTATTAAATTACTAATGTTTTGCTTGAAGCATATTATGTATATTTACTTATTATACATTAAGATAAAATAATTCTGCGAAAAACTTGTTAAATAGATATATATAATAATAAATATTTTAGAAAAAAAAAGTAAAATAAAAATCAAACACATATACAAAATATGATTAATGCTGAACAAATATTTGTCATAAAAATGATTTAATTTTATAATAATTATCAAAGAAACATTAATTTAACGAAATTTTAAAATTCACAAAGCTAGGTTCGATAATATTAATTATTTAATATTAAAATCAAAATATACTATACAGGGGAAATAACAGTTTTGTATAGTCTACCATTTGAATATTTATTTATCGTACTTAAAATGATTAAAGTTCAACATAATCTGCATTATAAAATAATAATGTGACAAACAAAAATAATAAATTAATATGCAGAATATGTACACATTCAATTGCTGTATTGTGTAATTTCAGTTTATTATTATGTAAATCATGTTGTTTATTTTTAAATACTGAATTATAATGCACATAATAATAATAAAATTATTAATACAAAATAAAACAAAAATCATTTATTTTAACTTTAGGCAAAATAAACCAAGTTGCGTAGTAATTGACGGGCGCTAAATTACTTCCTGACAATAGTTAATATTTTGTTATATTCAATATTGAATTTCATAATAAAATAAAATTATCAACACACTATATAAACGGCAATATTAATGATAAATATTATCTAATTTAAAAAATAATAATGTTCATATTTCATTGGTATCCTTTAAGTAGTTCAGAAATCTAAAATATAAATACAACTAATATTTACTAATATAAACGTTACCGAGAAACTCGTATTACTTGGTTCATACCTATTTTTTTTTTACACTAAAAAACTTTGCATCAAATCTCTTAAAAACGTGAACTTGCACAGTTTACAGAGCTCTAATAGTTCTGAATAGCTCGTAGAAACATATGCATCCGTGCACAATAAACCTTCGAAGGAGCAGTTGAACAAAATTTGGTTTCCTGTATAAACTTAGGAACTTTTTGACTTTAGAACCTACAATGCGTACAATTAAAGCATGCCTTTGGAGTATAATATGTTGTTCTATAGACTATAAGCGTTACAATCAGAAATTTTTTTTTATTTGATTGCGTTATATTATTTATCATTTAAATCGTCTAATGTCAGTGGATAAATATTTGTTTATCATAACCCAATGACTAGTTCTGCACTATTGGATCTCAAAAAACTTTTATTGATATCCTACTATCAATGAACATATGCTATTTAGTATAGTACTAACATATTATTCAATTTTGAGTTTTAATAATTATAATATAATATAAAACCTAATGTATTTGTAACAATAATTGTATTTTATAATTCGTTATTGTATTTTAATTGTAATTGTTGAAACTAATTGTATTTACAAAGTTTAAATAAAAAAAAATAAAAAAAAAAAAAAAAAAAAATATAAAACCTACATTTTATTGTACCAACATATTATTATAAATTAATATATTGTATTATTAAAATGTATGTTGTAACATTAAAACCTAACCTAACCTATCATGTTTTTTTTTTTTAAGATTGGCTATTACTATAAATGATTAAATAATACTTGAACTATTTAATTAAAATATGTTCAACTACTAATTGTATTATGCGTGAAAGGTTTAAATTGTTTTTCATATAATATGTGTTCAATCATTAATCTTATCTCGTGAGCAATACTTTCGGATACTTGTGAACTCCAATAAAAAATACTTTTTTTATACGACCAAACACAGATAATTATAAAATAAAATAAAAATCAATAATCTCACACTTATAATAAATAAATCTACTTTGTTACCTAACATAATATTATACATTTTGATTTATCAATTTGTTTTGTTATTTTTTTTTCTAACGTCCAACTGAAATATGGCAAAAAACTATTTTTTTTTTTAACTGTTATCCTAAGTTTAAATAAGTAAACCTTATGTTGTAATATCTTAACGTAATATAGCTCATGTCAACATTCATGGAATATAAATAACTGTAAAAACTTAAGTTAAAAATAATCATTGATTTAACAACTGAATATAGATTTTATTAACAATTATATTATCTACGCTTATTGGCCTAAAAAAATCAATAATTCGTGCATTTTTATTTCCATACTAACTTCCGTCTTAACATAAACAACGAATTCAAATTAACACCAAATAATATTTCTGTCCCTTTTTGCTCAAAACTCAACTGCACTATTTTAATTATCTCGTACAGTTTCAATTGTATTGACTATAATAGGTATATATTTATATTTTTAATCGTTGAACTGTAATTGATATACCCATCGAAGTGAGGTCCAATTAAAAAAAATAAATTAAAGATATCATGAAAATAAACATAGTTCTTAAAATGTATGTACATAGATGTTGTATTTTAATAGTATATAATTATCGAAGTTGTAATATATGTTTTTCTTAAGTATAAAAATAAATTATGTCTTTTTAGTTCTATCTAACTATATTATTATTCTATGGTACCAAAGTATTTTTTATTTTTTTTATGCCAATTGTGTTTGTAACCAATCAATTATCTAAGAAAATGGAGTGGTTTAAAAGCCTGAGTTGACATGCCTACGAATTAAACATTGTATTATTACTTAATAGCTCGTGCTTAAATTATATCAATAGTTATATGTGTGCAGAGAAGAAATCTAAACGAATAATAAAATTTACTCACAAAAATATATCAAAGTAGGAAATATATATCGTCAATCACTATTCACTACAAATGATTTACTTATTAGCCGAATTATTAGTATACATTAAGTTATAGTGTATAATAGTATAAACAATGATGATAAATTTTAAAAAAAAATAACATCTTTTGAATATAGTTGTTTTATATACATATAATACATAATATATTTTTATAACATGGTCGAGAAAAATAAAATTACAATGTTCAATAAATAATATTTAACACTAAAATTGTATGTTTCATTTTTACTCCAATTTGAATTGTTTTTAACTGAACATATGTGTATACTGTATAAACACTCCCGCTGAGATATTTTTTTTGCAAAATAGTTTTGCAACAGTTAGTTACAGAAAATTGTTTCTTTCTATTTAGTTTTGTTTTTACAATATAGAATGAAACAAAAACAGAATCAGATATTATTTTCCTCGCAACATTTATATATATTTTTATATTTTTAATAATTCATTTTGAATTGTTATTCAATAAAGTTGAAACTGATTTAAGAATAAAAACCAGATATATTTATTTTGTTCATTAATACAATAGATAATATGAAACAAATTAAAAGTCAAATTGTACATAATATTTTATTGAAGTATAAGTACAAATTATCTTGAAAATGTTATTGATTATTATTATAGATAATATATTGAATTTATAGAGAACCTTAATTTAAAATAATAAAACTACTTCAAAGTAATTTAAAAATATTACTTATTATTGTATATTTTTTAAAAACGAACAATCTCAAAATTTGAAGTCATATGAAAAATGAAAAATAAATTACAATCGATTGAGTAATTAAAAAAAAAAATATTGACTGGAACAAACATAATGTGGTACACTATATATTACATCCATTATAAAAGTTTTAGTATTTTTGTATCATATTAAATATGCATGAAGACTGAAAGTGTAGTAAATTTGGTGTTTAGAATAAAAAATTGAATTTAAAAAATATGTGCAAACTTTTTTGTCGTTATAAATAAAATCCTAATATGATCAAATCCACTACAAAATACATTTTAGAGTAATTTTACGATGTATTGCATACGAAATAATCAAGTATATAGTCAAATATATATATTTAATGACATTTATTCATTCTTTTAGTGACAAAAACTCTTAAATTCAAAATTATTTTCATGTTCTTACAAGCTATGATCAAATACATATACCACTTAGTACCTATTTAAATTATTTTTGTTAAACTTTTATGAATTGATTTTTTTTTTCTTATTTTTTACCAATTGTCCATTGACTTTAAGTCTATAACAGGTAACGGTCTCCAAAGAATAGTAATTCAATTTTAGATGAGTTTTTACGATAGTGCAACTTCATAACAGTTACTGTCCCTATACATTTTTACAGATCTTAGAGTAGTAGAACGATTTAAAAGCCCTCTAGGGAGTTTTAAAACAGAGACACCGTTCTTTCTCTTTTACAAAATAAAGTAGCTACTAAGCTACATGCTAATAATAGTTATATAATACCACGTGGAATACTACAAAATACAAAAATAAAAAATATTACGCGGTTTTTTTTTTTTGAAGCGAAAACGTATTTATTAAAAGTTTAAAAAGTGGGTAAAAAAACTAATCGAAGTGAACTTATAGATTTGGCTCAAGTTTTTCACATTTATTTTATAAAAAAATCACGTTATGGAAAGAGAAAATTTGTTTAAATCATATTTTTGTATACAATTGTTTTTATATATTTCACAAGAAAAAAAATCCACTTGTATGATCGCTAACTTTTGAAAAAGTAAAATATAGTATAGTTTAACGTTATTTTGAATAAAATTTTAATTAAACACGTGAAGCCACCGGCAATAATATACTTGAATAATAATGTACTCCAGGGACTTAGAAGCAGGTTAAGGTAAAATTTGTCATTATTTTGTGGCTTATAATAATAATCATAATTATTAATGAATGTTCGCCAGTTGACATTGAATAGGTATACGGATTGTTTTGTTTTAGACCTGATCAGTACATAATAGAAATATAATAAATAAAATAATAAACCAAGATAAGATATCTCTAAAAAAAAATATTTATTTATCACTATACAATAAATCGTATATGGATTAATGAATTAAACAGAAAAAATAGGTAAATGAATTAAGTACTTGTGTATAAGTACTCCTCCATAAATTAAGATTTTAATTTTTATCTTAACTTCAAATCAACTGTTATCTATTTTATTTAATAAGAAAAAATACACGTGGATTCAAAAATTAAAAATTGTGAAGTAGACCGTTTAATACCAACATAAGTTACCTTTATATAGGTACTGATATGAAAAGTATACTTAGTGGTTGAATTACAATAATTATATATTTATACATTTATCAGTTTTGAAGTTCATAAATAACGCACATGGTAGAAATACAAATGATGGTCTGGGAAAAAAATTGGATAAGTGGTAGCGTCAGCGGGGCGAACACGAAAAAACAAACCCAAAAACGTTGTAGGCGTTGCAAAAATAATATAGATTTGCATTCTCAGTAACGCTTAACAGTCTTAAAATAATTCTTGGTAAATATTTTGTAATAAACTACAATGTAATAATCTATAATTTATTATTCACACTGCACGTATAAATCATTTTAAACAAAATATTATTGTTGTTTAAGAACAATATACTTTGTTAAAATGAGTTTACATATTTCATAAAAATCTTGTAAACAATTTAAATAACATGGATACCAACATCGTACAAAAGCTAGTCATAGAACATTTACGTCGGTAGACTTCCACATTCCATAATATGTGTAATATGTGCAAGTTTCGCAAAACATGGAATCCTACGAAATCTACTTAAGAAATTCGGATGTTAATTGTTTGGGTTGTCAAAATTTAACAAAGGTTACGAGGTAATAACAATAATAACAAAGGCGAATTCGAATCAAATCAAAATTAACCTAAAATTCGATTTGCCGTTGAAAATAGTTATAATTTGAAAACATAAATTTCTCGGTATAATAAATTCGTTCTCCATCCACGTTAAATGAGAACTATGAGAGTTGGGTCGAGGAGATTGCAGGGTTATTATAATAATCAGCAAATAAAAACAAAAAAAAAAAAAAAAAATCACGTTCTTACTGTGAAAATATATCCAAGTCGGAACTTCCGGGAAGCACGAGACGAGGCAAAACCATGCCGGGCCGGCACTTTTTGCGGGGCCTGCCGCAAGCGTTACCTGTGGCCGATGACGCGGCCCCGGCTCCGGTCGAGTGATGCGATGCGAACGAAGCGGAAGACGACATGGCGGTAGCCGTAGACGACGTGCAAAAGTGCCAAGCGGTCTCCGTGGACGACAACGACGAGTAATAGGCGGCTGGCGTGGACGGAGTGTGCGTGTGCGGCGAAAGGATGGTCAAGCGTCGCTCGCAGGACGGCAATGCGAGCGACAGATGGGACGGCACGGACGTCCGGGTGGACGCGAACATGCCGCGCCGGCGGTCGGCCATCTCGGCGGCCGCGGCCGTGGTCCCCACGTCGTCCAGGCAGCTGTCCAGCGACTTGCGGTCGTCCGCGGCCATTATGAAGCTGGTGCGGTGGTGCAGGTGCTGCGGAGTGGACGGCGGTTGGGGCGACGGCAGACACTCCATCGACCGGCTCGTACCGGCGACGGCGTGGCCGCTGCCACTCGTGTCCGCCGACAGCCAGCGCCTCCTGTTCTCGCCGGCCGCCGTGATGGCGCCGCCCACGCCACCCACGGCCACGCAACCACAGGTGTTCATCGTCATCGGCCGGCGGGCGGCACACGGTTCTTGGCAACTGTAACCGCGACGCACCGCCGCCGATCGTTTACGCGGTGACCGGTCAGCGTCGGCCGGCGTCGCGGCCGTGACCGTCGGCCGTCCGTCCTCGTCGTCTTCGAGCGTCGGTGCTGCTGTCACTACTTTTTGTCTCTGGAGCGATCTCCAACCACCGCCGCCGGCCGCCGACATTTCGGTCGTCGCCGTGCCCGGTGCAGACTTGCTTGCGGACGGCGACGACGATCGTCCGTGTTCGGGTCCGGTCGTCGGCGCCGAGTGCCACTTGACGGCCGACAGCGAGGCTTTGTCCTGACGGCTCTCATTGTCGTCCACGCTTTTGGAACCGGCCGAGTGCATCGATGTTATTCGGAGACTGCCGCTCGCCGATGGACTTTTGTCGTTTTTCGAAGTCATTGTTTAATTTTTTTTTTTTTTATCGCTCCGCTTATTTCACACTCTGCGCGCGTAATAAACGTTATTCGTCTAGCCTAAAATACACAAAAACGCCACCGCGGACGGCAAAGATGAAAAATAATTATAGTATCCATAGCCCATTTAGATTAACCGACCAACTCATCCACCACCCATACCAAAATTTTAGATCCGGAGATTGTTACCTGCAGACAGACGATTTCTACTCGGTTATTTTAATGTGAATACAAAACAATTATGTATTCAAACGAATCTAAATAACCCACACACAGAAACAAATTAAGATAATCAGAAGTCATGTAATGTAACGCTGAAACCCTTATTAATGTTTTGACGACTCGACCCTGTGAAGAAAATATACTCGACAGTGTCGGTTTCTACAAACGTAATAAACGATGACGGTGATTATGATACGGCATAACGGCTGTATGCGAAAACTTCAAACAGAAAAGCTATAAATATTTTATAAATTTAAATTGCACGGTATTTTTCAGAAGGACAGTGTGGTCACTGGACAAACAAAAAACTCATTACAATCGCGAATAAATATATTTTAATGGCGTAGTATACATTTTCCGGAGTCGGGTTTTAATGAAAAAACATACCTGGCCAATATCCTCCTATAAACTTCATTCTACCTTTGTCACTTACAAATTTAAGAGTTTATTTACAAAATATTTCATTTTGTTTTATACAAGTGACTTGACTTGACATATAAATGATTGCGTTATAGTCGTTATACAAACAAAATACGTGGAATCGAATTATATAACATTGTTCACCGTTAATGTAATCACATATATTTATAATAACATTACTTTAGTTATTGATTAATAATTATTTTTTAATAAATACTTTTTATACAGTGTATATTTACTAGATACAGGTGATTTTAAAAATATAAAATTTATACTAAATTTACATATCAATCATTAAATGCATAGAATGTAAATTCTAATAAATACGATTACACTACAAAACGGTTACAATGTTAGTTTTCATTTATATTATCATTATAATAATAATTTTGAATTCTTTAAAAAAAAAAATCTAATATTTTACTGAAAAAGTTGACGTATGTCAAATATCGAACCATTTGTTTCTCATTTATAAACATTTAAGTGTAGGTATACAAAAGAAATTCAGTAGAGTTGTATACCATAATATACATAAGTGTTCCATTATACTATGTAAATATATAGCTTAAATGATTACAAATGAGAAACGAACGATTCAACATTTTTGATGGTTGATGAGAAAGAAGATGTTATAATTTTGTTTTTAAAAGTTTGAAAATTGATTGCGATACAAGTGTCTTGTGTCAATAAACCGACATTTATTCATAATAATAATACCTAATAATGTATTTAGAGTTAATACTTAATACTATATAATGTAATATGATATCTATGCATTTGTAATGTAATATACTACATACAATTTAAAAAATACTTTTTTTTTCATAAATATATTTTTAAATGTTAATTTTGATTATTCTTTTTTATTTTATTTTTTTTTTATTTCAAGACATGTCTTTATGTACATAGAGTTATAGAGTTTAATTAGCTTTGCCTAATCATTAAGTTATAAAACTTCACAAACGAATGTGAAAGATCCTGTTTTTCGTCCCACTATAATTAAACTTTTAACGTCAGTATTTAAGCTCTAAACATTTAGTAGATACTTCTAGTAATAAATATGAGATCCAAATTCGGTAGACGATGTACATTTTTTTAATTACACGCTACCTAATTTTTTTGATGTTTCTGAATTATTTTTGGTAAGTAATGAAACAGATACAATAACTCTTTCGTCCGCATAGTTACATTACAAAGTTCTAAATTTCGACTGCAAAATATGTATGTGAATGTTACCAATTCTTAAATTTTACTGGAATTTAGAATCGTATACTTTAACGTTTTACCGTACTCTACGGTCCCTATATACTACCCTTTTGTCATATTTGAACAGTGCTGTAGAGATAATATATGATATTGAAATCCAGGATTTGCTAGCGGCAATGTTAAGAATTCTACAGTAATCCTTAGCCTCATACCATGAACCGAGCACTATAGTCGTGGAGGGCAAAATATTGAAGAGCAAATCCCCACACCGAAACGATGTGTGGCTCGACAAATCTGCAAAGTAAAACGGTAGCGAATATGCTGACAGTGTGGTGTGGGCAGGAATCATTTGAATTGCAAATTCAAAGGGCCCGGTGGGTATTTTTCGTCTCGCGGAGGTTACTGTTACTACAAAGCAACGATCCAATTACCCGTATACACTTTAGAACAGAAGTTTACGTGTCGGGTGCCCAGATAGATTATTATCGGAAAATCAATTTGAAGCGGAGATATCACTGAACAAAAGCGTAAACAACTCAGTGGGCGTTTTTAATTTATACCACGACGGTCACGCTACACACGGAAACTAAGTTTTCAAGCAATAGATAAAACACGTTAGAGTTTAACGCAAAAAAAAAAATCATAATAACAATAATAGAAACATAGGTGCATATTATATAAATAGTATTTTATGTTTAATGCTAATATCTGAACGGGTATGACTATTTCAATACACCCCACGATAAAAAAAAAAATACTACACCGAAGAGTGTACTTATTGTATTCACAAAAATATTTGGCATACATAAAGTGTATCACTGTATCTATAAACGTATGGACATTAAAAAGATGTTAAATATTTAGAACACCACACAATGAATATTTAAACTATCTATGCATTTTTTCTAAAATTTATCTTTGTATCTGCATGGTTCGACGAACTAAATAATCGTTAGTGTAACATAACTACTTTGAACCTGAGTGTGAATTTTGTAAAGAAACTTTTAATGATACAGATTTAATATTTTGATACATTTATTAATATTATTTCCTTCGTTAAACAAAACCCATAATTTTATCGAATGATAAGTTATTCATTTTAGATCTAGAACATTGCATTTATGTTAAAATTAATTTTATTATCATTTTTTAAAACATTCTTAACATTGTTGAAAACATTAAAATAATTTAACCCAAATGAAAACAAACTATAAATGAAAAAAAATATATTTTAATAGACTTATTTTATAAATATTGTCGGAAATACGATTATTATAATCCGAATTGGTAATTAAAATACTATTCAATTAAAGATAAATACAACCTTCATTTAAATTTGAATTAATTTAAAAGTTGTATGAAATTATTTTTACTTTTTAGTTTAATTCTTGATACATTTCAATATGATTATTTATTTTGTTTTATAATATTATAGCACAGAAATATAACAATATGTGTTAACACAAAAAATTAAACTTTCTTCGTTAACAACTAAATAATTATATTAATTTAATCATGTTATTATACGATTTAGAATGTTTAACTCGATATTTTTATTAATATCACGAGTACACTAAAACACAATATATGAATGTTTTACATTTATAAATAATAATATTAGTTTTTTATAAAATGCGAAACATCTGAAACTGGGTTTAAAAAATTAAAAATACATTTTAAATGCCCGATAGTTCAATGATTATTCAATTTTAACATATGCAATGTTTTCAATTGAATAAATTCATATACTGAACAGAAAGTTTTAGAAAGATAATTAATTTTTTTTTTTTTTAATAATCGATTTTTATCAAGAAATATAAGGGTATGCATATCTACATGTTGTGTTAACTTAAATTGTAAATATGATTTTTTTTTTTTTATTTCAACTAATAAAATTGTTTTTAAAGTGTAAAACCTTTAAAATTAAATACCTAGTTAATATTCACAATATTAATGGTTTTTTTCTTATTTAAATACGTTGTAAATTTAGAAATATAATATTAATCATATTGTAATCGAAAATACTTCATAACATTATTTCATGTAATTGGTCTACCATCAAATTACATACACATTGAATACAATTATTTTATTATAGATATTGGTATATTCTGTAATGATTTATTAAAAATTTCTTATGAGTTATTTCAATTATAAAATTATAATTAATATATGTTGATGTAAAAGCTAAGAACATACAAGTTGTAGGAAGTAGGTATAATAATTTAACTAAGAAAATCGTCTAGGCTGAATAATTCACTTAATTCCAGTTACGCATGCTACTGCAGGTTTCATTAACTAAGAAAAAGTCCTTTTTAACAGTCATAATTAGTTTGAAAAGTTGTTGTTATTTATCGAACAAATAATAAAAATGTTTAAAAATTATACTATAATATAATATAGTTTAAACCAAAATATAATTTAACCATAACGTATTCAAAATGTGTGCTAGAAATAAATTTGGATATTTTCATACAAATGTAAAGTTTGTTCACGTAAAAACAAAAACGTTCAGTAATGAATTTTTTTTAATAAAAAAACACGTTAAAAATATTCTAGATTTTTAATGTAATTATGTTATTTAAATGTAAAATATTTAAGAAAAGCGAACCATCTATTAACTTTTTTTTCTTACACTGCAGTAAAAATATAACACCGTTTTGAAACGATAAAAAATATAAGTACATCTAAGAATTATATTATTATGAATGCATGATTTCAATATATTTCTGCAATATTATGAATTATTCATAGATTTTCAATTTTTTTTTTTTTTTGTGATCTATCTTTTCCTTAAGTCTTTTATATTAATTAATCAAAAAAAGAGCAAAATAATAACGTAACAAATAATTTAAAACCGTAAACACCATACAATTTTTAAAGACCACCATAATATTATATTTTACAACGGATTAACGGGTGAAACGAAAAATAAAATATGTATATTGTAATTAATTTTTTCAACAGTCCATTAAAAAATGTCTATTTAGCACGATGAATTGAAGGTAAAATATGTTTTGTTTTTTTTTTTCAGGACACAGATACATAGTGGTGGTAATTCGTTCAGCATTTTGAGTTTTTACTGGAAAACTTGAAAAACAAATTCGTAAATAATGATTAAAAAGGCCGTCTATCGTGTATAGTGATAAATCCCAACAACATTTCACATAGCCATCGAAACCCGATGAAAATTCATAAAATTAATGGGAAACAAATAATATCACACAACTTGCTACAAAATATTATTCCCTCCTCCCCATCATCTCCGGATCTAAAATTAAAGCCGAGCTCGGACTTTTGGAAGGTCGCCAACCAAACCCACCCACTCACCTGCAAAAGAAAAAATAATGATAATAATAATACATCAACACACACACATACACCGCACAGATCGGTGAGAATCGCTCAAATTTGGCGGGCGCACGACACTGATAGATCAAAACGAAAAATCACGACCACATGAACTGTACAACGACGGTAAAATGTCCCGAATGCACCACACTGGGCCCGTTTGAGCCTGTTACCGCGACGTCGGATCGACTGTTGTGTTTGCCAACAATAGTGTTCGAGCGTCGGTGGCCATGATGCTCCGCAAACCCGACGACCCGACGGTTTCCGATCACCGCCGACAGACGACGTTTATTACAGTAGCTACTACATACTACCTAGGTAGATATAATAATATTAATAATAATAATACGTGCGGTACCTGCCACTAAGTTTTCACACAACTGACGATATTTTAGCCGTTTTAGCCAAACAATAAAAAAAAAATCGTAGAATAAATCATGTACACATTTTGAAAAATGATCTTGGACGACTTACAAAAAAAAAAAATTTGATAAACGTATAGCTGAATTCGAAATGGTCGAACTTAAACCTAAACTTTGTGAGACGTACCTATTCAAATATATAGGCACATAAAGTTAATATATTAATTTAATCTTTGTAGCGAAGATTAATACCTATATCGTTGTTAAAATAATAATGAGAAAGAAGGTCATGTATCATATTCTTATTTATGATTATAATATTTTCAAAGTGTGGAAATTCGTATAAATAAATAGAAATAGAAATTATGCAAGTTTTAAAAGAATATCGACAGCGATACATTTTTTTTTGGAAATCGAAAATATATTTCATTGATTTATGGCATAACTTGTTAAGTATTTTGTATACATTAACCAAAAATTATGTATACATAATATATAAAATTTATCATAACCATTAAATTTATACTTAATGTTCACATACACATCATTGGTTTTTGTTGCTAATTATTAACTTATAATAATATTAATTACTTATAACTTAAAAATAATAGCATAACATTTAAATGGTGTGATTTATAAAGCAGTTCTTTACTATCAGATATTTTTAAAAAATATTATTCATTAATTTATATAAAAAAAAAAAAAAATCAAAATTATCAATATCCATTAATTATCATTTATAGTGAAACTTCTATACAACGAAGTCTCATAGGAAACAAAAAAAAAAATCCATTCGCATTATAAAGGGATTTGTTAAATACAGATTTAACACATGATTAACAATGAAAGTTATGGTAAGTACTCAGAAATAGTTCGTTAAATGTAAGTCTAACTGTAATATCTTATAATGAAAAAAATAATTCGAATTATTGAATAAATCTTTTGTACAAGTTATACTTCTTAAATATAGTAAAATTTTAATCGTACACAATCAGTTAATATTAAAATTAATCTTATTTAATTATCTTTTTATTAAAGAACAGATAATGAATACTTTAAATACAATTATAAATTTAAATTTAATTAAGGTAATTTAAGATTAAAACAATTTTCCTACTTTATTTTATATAAATAACAATAATATGTTAATATGTTATTAACAAATAAAAATTATGTGTATAATAAGTTTTAAAATTATATTATGTTTAAGATATTTTCTACATAAACGAACCCTAAAACATTGTTTTAACACAATATTAATAATATGATGTATTCAATAATTAATAATACAATATGTTGTATTCAAAATTAATGCGTGGTATTTATAATTATATGAAACAAATATGTCAAGGCTTAATTAAATTATATTGCAACCACAACTATAGCATCGTTTAACAAAATTCAAACAAGTTGTATGTATCTATTTGTGCTATGTTTGATTCATAACTTAAAGATATAATAGTGATACATATTTCAAACTATGTTAACTAAACAATTAGTTATTTCTCAAAGTAAGACTTATTAATTGTATTGATACATTAAATTAACACAAATTAAATATATATATATGGTTTTTGGAAATATGCTTTTAAGGGTTCTTTGGAGCTATGTTTAGTTAATTTGATTCAATATGTAATAATGATTTATTAACACGTTCATACATATAGTAAGGAAATATTCTGAATGCTAATTTAATAATAATTGCATTATACTATTGACACAAATTCAATGATTCGTATTTATAATATATTATGGTATAAATAATATGCATAAATCAAATTTAGTTGAGAATATATATTTTTTTTATAGTTTTTCTTTTTTTTAAGACCATTTTTAACACTTAAGTAATAATTAGATAATCAATATATTGATGTATATAAATTATAGTTTTATACTTATTTTTTATTTTTTGAAATATAATTTTTTTCAATAGGTAACAATTTATTGCTCTCTTAGAAAACTACTTTATTGTTTATTCTAAGAAGATTTAATTTAAAAGTTAACATATACTCGTATGTTATTACCTGTGCATACTGCATAGTATAGATACCTATTATAATAATGGTACTCATCTATATTTTTAACCGCAATAATCAAAATGTATACAGTATTCGTTTTTCTTGCTAAAATTTCATAAAATTTCATAAGGATTATTATTCATATAGGTACTTACATTTTTAATGCAAGTAATAAAATGTAATTAATTATTGTTTTAAATATTATTGTTAATATTAAACAATCATGCATTGTCTAAATTTACTCTTAGATAAGTTTTTATGACTATAGATTGCACTCAGTTTAATATTATCATTTATATTAAAACATAGAATAATAATAAAAATAATATTATCATTATTATTACAGTTATATTCATTATAAGTGTACATAAATACTGTTCATAAATAAAAATGAGCAAATAATGTTTTTATGGTGTTTTATAGTAAATCGGACTTATGCCATATTTTTAATAAACAATGTAATTTGTACACAATACATAGAAATATTAAGGCAACTGAAGACAAAGTAATCATTATAACATTGAAAAATCAATAAGTAAATTCAAAATACATATCATATTATATATCTAACAAACGCATTTCAACTACCTATAGTCAATTGTTATACAGTATATTATATTATTAGTATATTATATATTTGTAGTAGTTAAGCGGTAAATTAAGTACAGACCAATAAACCACCTAAGATCGATTAAATGGACACTGTATATCATGACGGCTTGGTAAATTAATACTATGTAATAATTTCGGCGTACATAATACAAATAGAGTAAGTACTTATAATATATATTTCAATTGAGTTATTAATAATATAGATTCTATCATATTGAATTGTATGAATTCATGTTAAATACAACAGATATTTTATATGTTATTTAGCAGTAGGTATTAGTAATGTTTACACCTCAATGCGATAATTCATATAAATATGTGCTTGACATTTTATAAATTTTTATCTGTAACTGAAAAAAATTAAACATTCAATCGGACGTGGCTCAAAAAACTCGTTGATATAAGATTATAAAATTTAAAACTACCGGAACAATTTGGACATATCCAAATAATTTTTTAAAAAAACCACTTTCGAGAATCAAATTTTGTAAGAAAAATAGTATTAAACAGAGTTTTTTGGTAAAATCTAAAAATAAATTGATTATAAAAACCAAAAATTTTCACTAATTTTTATATTCAATGTGAGCAGTTTATTTCCGAAATACTTATTGGAAATAATAAAAAAAATAATCATTCATATTTTGCGTAATATTAATAAATACATGAAATTAATTAAATTATAAAAATAAATATTTTTTTTTTTTTTTTAATTGTTCCCCTCTGAACTCATCTTAATTAGGAAGCACTAGTGTTGAACGGTTCGCGATCTCTTTTTAAAATCGTCCATGCTCACTTCATATTGTACATTAATACAATTTACTTATTAATATATTTAAAAAAAAATAACTTTATTATTATAAAGAGTATTAAAGTAATACAAATTTATTTTAAAACATTCATACAAAAAGCATAACAATCTAGTAAACAATTCAAAAACGTATACTCATTCCTTGGTATACCATGTATATAATATAGTTTGTACCTATACTTAATACTTTGGAATTTTAAAAATAATTAATCCAGTGATTGGATTGATCGAAAATAGTACTCAATGGTCATAAAATATGTACGAACTAATGTAAGAAGTTACTGGTATTTATTTATAACTAGTATAAAGATAGGATCTTAGTATATATGAAATTGTTTTAGGAAATTTAAAATTAACAACAGTTGAAAACTAATCAACTACAACTGCCATGTGCAGTAGTAATTTAATCATTATAATTAACTATTAAATCCAGTTTAATACCAGGATATTAAAATCATTTTACAAAGAACTGCAACGTACTTAGACGTGACAAGGCAGATTAATAATTTTTATGGAACATTAAAAAAAAAAAAGAAAAATATGATCGATATAAAATTCTCACACCTTAATTTACACTTTAATTGGTTTATATTTATATATATAAAAATATATAAATACATAGTTCCTACGATAGATAATTACTAACATAGCTTTAAAAATAATATATTTTATACCCTTACTAGCATAGTTCACCTTTTTTTTTTAAAAAAAAAAGATTTTAAGTGTATAAATCATATTTTTAATGTTAGCAAGAAAAATTTCAACATGAGTAATCAAAAAATACTTTTAAATATTAAGTAAACAGCGATATTATTTATGGCTAAAACAAAAAGTATTCCCAAATATTACAACAACCAAACTTGGTCACCTGTCAAACAAAAAAAATTTTATTTTGTACTTGAATTATATGTAACTTTGGAAATTCATTTTTTAACTGTCTTCTTGAAACATAAGGCTAATTAAAAAAAAAAAAAGAAAGAAGAATCTCTTACAAGCGTGCAATTAATAATATTAAAAATTATTCTTTATTTTTTACTGGAGAATTAAAGTTGTCAGTCTAATAGTGATGATAAACTGTTGTCGAAATTGTAATTTTAAAGTGATGTGAATATTCAAAGTAGAAGCCTAACAGTTTTTCATAATTATTGATCACGTCTTTATAATTATTTTTTTTTTCTGTTACTTAATATTTAATATTTTGAATTTATTTATAAAGGTTTTAAAAAGGGTGATAAAAAATTAAGGTGTGATATATATATGTATATATTATTTATATGTGTGTGTATTATATTTGTAAGTAAAAAAAAAACCGACCAGAACACAATACCTAATATTTTTAATAGGTATGTATAACTATATGTCGCTGAATTCATATCGAAACTGATTAAAATTGATGTGTTGTTTTAATATTCAAAATTAAAGTATTAAAAATACATTTTAGTTTTATAAATATCCAAAATAATCTGTCGAATAAAACTTGTTCAAAAACGGGATTTTAAATTATTTGAATAAAAAGTGTTAGGTTGGAGTTTTATTGTGACTTTTACGGTGTGAATCATACATTTAAGTTAATATTATTTTTCGTAAATAAAAACACATACTATTAAACCATACATATTATATAAATTTTTCAAACAATGAACTTTAAAACAAAAAACTTATTTTTTTATAATTTCTTCATTTCTTCCTTTAACTTGTTAGTATTTATAATAGGTCTTTAAAATTTTCTTATTTCAACCTTCTGTGTAAAAATAGAGCATTATACTAAATTTTATCTTAAAAATATTTGTCTCCATTTGTTAAGTTAATTCGTACAACGGAATGTAATACGCTATAATCTGATCAACTTAGGGCCTGAAGCAAACCGGCGTTCCTAGTATACATTTTGTATAAATCAGCTTTCAATTACTGGCTTAACATGTTGTATTTATATAACTCTTATAAAATCTTTGAATGAGATAAAAAGAAAGAAAGCTTTCAGAGCAAAACAACAAACAGACAAAATGATTTAATAAAAACATAGATTCGTTTTGGAAGGGTTTGAGAAGGGTAGAGGATACTTTGATGGCTTAATTATTAATAAAATGAGTTTAACGTATAGTTGCAGGGTATAGCTTTAGAGTATGTGTTTTTGAAAAATATGAACAACTACAGTTGTTGATGTAAAATGTGGTAGCAAGATTGTGAACATCTTACTCATAAACTCATATTGAAAAACAATATCAAATAAAATAAGATAATATACGACTAAACAGTAATGTTCTAATGAGGAAACATTTATAAAAATATAGATTATTTATTAATTTATTTTATTAAGTTTACACAAATATTTCCTATAGTTTTTACAATTTTGAGGTACATTTAAAGTGTATATAAAAATTAACAAACAAATAAATAAATAAATAAAAATAAATCATATTATAATGTCTAAAAATCATCAAGTTCAAATCATCAGTATTTATATATTCAAATTGATAGAATTATCGTTAGATGTTTTTAATTCTTTTACTTGTCAAAGAACATGTTATGCAATTTGCCCATTGTGTCAGAAGAAGTGAAGGTTCTTTATGTTGCTAAAATAACAATTTGGTCACTCTACTAATTATTAGCAACGTTTTATACTATTGTAAGCATTGCAGTGACGTCACACGCCACAGTTCATTATATCAAAAATGTAACTCGTTTGCGTCATACGTAATTAACTGGTAAATATACGTTTTTTTTAAAAAAAAAATATCTTAAGAAAAGTAGGTTTTAAGGAATAATCAAAGTTTGCACACTTCACATATTATTACGCTATTACTGGGCGACATTTATGATCAATGACATTGTGAACGTCTTACTTCTTAATTCAAAATTAAAAAAAGACGTTTTTATGGTTTAAATGTTTATTTAGTGAGTAAGAAGAATGTACACAGTTTATGCAGTTTTCGTAACAAGTATGGTGTTTTAGTAATCAAGATTTGTTTGTAATAATTACATTATCATAATGTAATACGTTAAACTAAGTTTCATAACGAACAATTATAATTATTTATAAAAAAACAACACTTTTATCACTAATATTTTTTGTAACTATAGATGGATTTTTGTTAAAATAGTTGCTACGGGATTTCTATAATAGCTATTATTACTTATCAAACATGCATTTAACATTATAATGGGTTATTGTTGCGTGCATACTATGGTTAAGGGACGATTCGTGATAAGCCAACTACGAATCATAATAATAGAGTATAAATCCTATATATTATTTATAGCCTTGGTACGTAATAAAATAATATTTTTCTTACATATTCAGGGGTTACTGGTTTTTCGCACAATACCAACACCACAAATATAAGAACAGTAATAAGGATTTTAAGCAAATTGCTTGTGTTAAGCATATAATTTGATTTATAGCTAACAAAGTATTAATAATAATTATTATAGGGTAAATTTAATTTTGAAAATGAAAAAGTATTTTTATATTTTTAATGAAACACATTTTTAAATATTATAATTTTAGATAATTCAAGTATATAAAACTGTTAATAAAACACTTTATACGAAAGATAATCTACATGTTCTTACTATTGAATTAATTTTAATAAGACCCAATTAGTGTTACATTACCTCATCTAAACACACACATCGATTAAGATAAAAAGCATATTATTGTTCTATTGCAACCAATATAATATTTATATTGCTTTAATGGGTTCTCTCTAAATTCATGATAATATAAGGTTGTACATGCTTATACAGTTTTAAATATGCTTCATAGTTAATGTGTTCAACAATTAATATAAAAACCAAAATATATAATAATCATGTTCTTCACAATATCATAAATTTAAGATAAATAAAAAAGTTATTGAAGTTGTTTCATAAAAAAACGATATCTGATTATCTAATGTGTATATGTTGCAAATGCCTAACCGTACACGAAATTAAATGTAGATTCTCAGTGAAGCATGACACATTTTGATGTTACCTAAATATTTTCTATTAACATTTTTTCGTATAGTTTATTACAAAGAGTGCTTGGAAAGTTTTATCTAACACTAAAAGTGTTAAAAAATGTCTAGATGGCACTATTATATAGAGGCCATTTCTCAAAAGTTCTTGCAAGAGTAAAACTAAACTTCGACAACCGAAGAAAAATGTTTATAAGATTTTAAAAAGCGCATGCACTTAGAAAGGTTATTCGAATAAGTAAACATATTTTAAGTTTAATATCACGGCTTTAACGCGGATGTCTAATAATTGGTAGAATAATAAAAATACATTTTAGAAAGAAGAAATGGAAATTTTTTTAAATATAAAACCAAAATATGAATATTATGTTAAATTCGATTCGCTATTGCTAAAAATTACTATTTGTATATTATTCAATTTCAAGTTTAAATAATTTTTGGTTACAATAATGTTTCAATTTAAAATTTGAAACTTTAATTTGATATTAAAATTGATGTTTATCTATTTATTCTAAGTGTTAATTGGAAAAAACAATATAATATTATAACTTTACTATATTCTGTATCAAACCATACGTAAATAACAATTATGTAATAAAATTATAATATATTATATAATTTATTAAATGTATGTAGTTCAGGAATAATATGAGAAATATTAACCATAATATAGTACGCACTGCGATGCATATTTCGTAGTAAATTTTGTTAATATAATATCTTTAATCCAACTGTTGTTCTAATAAATCCACATATTATATTAATCATTTCGTTTTGTGTGAATTCAGCTATATTATAACATTTTGAATGATAAATATAAACAAGAACACTATAATATCACATCATAATTTCCACTGACTAACAATATCTGTATTACCCCAAATAATAATGATTAATAATACCAATATTATAAAGCTACAGTTTCCCATGTGTGTAATCCTAAGGTATAACCTATCAAAATCGAATAGTTAAGTCACCTAACAATATTTTAATATGTATTATATTCAAATCATAGAGTTTGTCAAACTATTTATGTTATGTTACAATAATTATTAAAAAATAATATATAGTATTTTAAATTATAATAAAATAACGAATAAAATTATTCATTGTTTAAATATGTAATCTTGTCTAAATTTGAACACGAAATGGTCAACATTTCTTTAACACTCCATAGAATTCATTTTGTTCATAATATAATTTTTAGATTTTTTAGATTTTTAAGTTTCAATAAAAGATACTTATGACTAATGAGTAATATCTTTGTAAATTTTCAAACCTCAACTATAAAAATTTAAATTTAATATTTATACTACTAGAAAATTGGTAGTTTAAAACATTGTGTACATTTAAAATTCAAATATTAAAAAAAAAAAAAAAATAAATAATAAATAAAATCACCTATAAAATTTGTATGTAGGAATAATAACAACCTATGTTGGATCTTATACTAATTTTATTGTTTAAGGTTTTTGATCAAGCAAATATTTTAAGCTAAAAAAAGAATATATAATATATAAATACATTTAAAAATAATTATTAAAAGTTTATCAGTCTAAATAATTTTAAAATTATACTAAGTATAGAAAAAAAAAATATTAGATACAACTTTGCGCTAATGTTATATTTTCAATAGTTATTATTATTTTTTTAATCATATAATAATAATAATAATATACATTTTGTAAAAAATGTATAAAATTCTTATTTTATTTAATAAATTCTTTTCCCTATCATTTATTAAGAAAAGTACTCTTTACGTTCATCTCCAAAGTACTAACATGATCTAATTTTCAAACAGAAATCAATCCTAAAGTGGAAAATCAAAGCACAAGCCTAAAAACACCCACATCTTTACCAAATCAATACAATCATTGTCACTTCACTCAGAGTCTAAAAATAATGATCAATAAACCAACTACTATATTTAATATTTATATACTATAAAGTATAAGAAATATTAATTATTATAACACTTTATGGTAATTTATTGTACATTATATTGTATTTTATTATTAAGTATATTATATTTTATTAATATATTTCGTTACATATTTTCAAAAATTTTTTAATTTATATAATTACGTGTTTAAATTGAAAATAATAACTGTTCGTACAAATTATATTAATAATCAAAATAATTTTTTATAACAACAGTTTGTTAAAAAAAAATATTTGAATTTTTAAATTAAAATAGTTTGAGTACCGCCATCTGTTGGTATAAATGTGAACTCACGTAAAGAGCTGTTAACCGAATAATGTTGTTAACAACTACTATTTTCATTATTTATTTTATTAGTAGGTATCTAAACATAATAATAATATAATATGAATTATTGTTTTATCGCTTTAAATTATCAAAACTGTGTTAAGTATACAAGTTATTATAAATGAAAATAACAATTAAAACAAAATATTAATGTTCATAATTATTATTTTTGTACATACATCTAAATAATATTCTAACCAGAGATTAGTTATAAATATTATAAAAAAAAATATTTCCAAACAAAAATATTCAGTGAGGGCTTATGGTGTAATTTTTTTGATATTTTACACATACTAAGGGATATATTCCTGGCATCTCAAGTGTATTATAAATATTAATAAATTTAAATATTATAGTAATGATATTACGACAGCGCGGCGTTTTAGATAGGCTATTTAGCTACACCACTGTCGCATGAAAACTTTTTTTCATAATCTCACAAGTATAATAATAATAATAACATGGTATAATGAAATATTCATAACAAGACTATCTAAATAAGTAAGAAAATACAAATTTATAAAAGTGCTGTGATCATAGGATACAACGTATTTTTTGATGTCTGTAAGACTGTAACGATCAGAAAATCACAAATAAATATCTTTTTTTTCAAAATGAGTTTTACCGGTTTTATATAGTTATATCATTCTTATCTATTATCTATATTACAATTTTTATAATATGAAAAATCTAACAAATTTAGTTACAAAAAATGTATTTCATCATAATATAGTACATATAGACAAATAGTTTTATAAACTTATAACGAAATATTGTTTCTAAAGTTACCTATATTATCTTCAAGTAAATTTTGAATTTAACGTTAAACGTAATATTTTTTATACCATATATTATATTTGAGTATACACCTAAGTATCTTTAAGACCAATAAAGTGCCAAATATTATTAAAAATTATTTTAATGTATTTTTCATCGTTTAAATGTATAGTAGGCTAATTTATTTTATATAAAGAAGATAATTTTTCAAACTCACACGTATACTATATGAAAGCTTCAAATTTGTTTCGTATGAAAGGTTTAACAAGCCCCAAAGTTGATATAAAGTTTCTCCCATCAAAACACAGATGGCACACATCAGAATAATAGTTTAGACGGAATGTTTTTAAAGTCAAATATCAAAGTGCCAATTCAGGACATTTGTTGTTTGTTTGACTTTTTGTAACTATTCAGTACACATTATTGTGAACGATTACTTACAATAGTATTTTAAACTATAATGAAAATCCTTGAAAAAGTTATCAAACTGAATTATTTATTATATTTTATACACAATATATTATTCCATGCAATGTGATTGATCAGGTTTGGGACGTAATTAATTTACTGAATTTCTTATTTAAAACAGTTTAAAGTACGAATATTAAGACTTGTAAAGTTTGATTTGTAAGTTAATAGATTGAACCATACTTAAAAAGTGTACATTATAAAGATTTTTCGTTTGTATATTACAGTAGGTACATTGTATGATCCGTTTATAAATATATTTTTAAGACGATTTGTGTTTTAAAACCTAGGTTTTAGACAATATTAAAGACGCTTAATCTTATGTGTATTTTTTACATTTATCTTAGATTTAAATATTTTATCTAACAATTTATTATTTTAAATAGCACTGATACATTGATGTATATTGAAACAAACAACAGTTACGGTATTACTGAAACACATTTATTAAAGATATTTCGTATTCGAAAATCGTTTACAGGGATTTCTTCATTTATATTTTCCTACTCCTCCGATAATATACACTGTGCACACGTAATTTGTAATTTGTATTCTAAATCAGTTTTCGGTAATCCGTCGTCACATAACACACGTTCAGTTATTATACACATCTATATGCATCTATATGATACACAAACCGATTACAAATTCCAAACACAGAATCGACGCCGCCAAGTCACTATTATGCAAGGTCGATTCACATGTATTTTGTAGATACGTAACATATACACAATGTTGTATAATGTTTATCCATTGTATTAAGACTTAAGGGTCGTAATTATAATATCACTATGCGTGCACACATTCTTTTGGCACACGCATTTGGTCCCCAGAGTAAATAAATAACAATTTATTTTGCTGAATTACTGGTGGTGAAGATATATCACAAAAATTAAACACACTGCGTGACCATATAAAATAACATAATATTAGGTAGTAGTGATACAAATTTTCACTGAATAACCTGTATTCGTACCATTTAGGAATTCCAAATCAAAAATCTATAAACTATTGAAAATAACAAGTATGAACAGTTTTCTTAATCTAAATAGAAATTAAAGACATAATAATGGTTAAAAATGAAATAAGTAGTAATAGAAATAATGGTATGAAATATCCATGACTGAATTATCGTAATATATATATATATTTTTTTATTATATTTCTGATATAAGATATGATTAGATATTTTAATTTAATTTTAAGTAATAATTATTATGTCTTAGAAAAGACAATATTTAAGTTAAACTAGCCAGATAAACCGTTCTCATGAAAAATGAAACTACAACTTAAAAAAAAAAAGTAAGTTATACCTTATATTATTATAGTTGATATTATTTCATAATATTATTTAAGCACATAATAATAAATCATAATTGTGTAAATGTATACATAGTAATGTGAAGCATTTGAGTGAGTATATATGGAGCAAGGAGCAAACTAACCAAAAGATTTTTTGGCAAGGTAAGCATTATATTGGGCCAAAAAGAAAAAAAAAATGTTCTACCAGATATTTACATACTATATACTTCAATGAAACATAATTAACACGAGAAATACATGATACAATAACATATATCATAATATTCATTTGTACACAAGCAATGTTTTTATTTTTACGTTTTACTCACCAAAAATGGTTGGTATATCACGATCGGACTTATAATTATTCGTTTTTTGAAACTTACCTAAAACATAAAAATATTTTATTTAAAAATGCATTAATGACAATACTTTAATTATTAATGATCAATACAATTTTAAGTATACTTTAATAATGAAAATAAATTTAATATACAATATAATTTATAAATGAACAAAAACATTATAAATGGTTTAATTAATAATCTTCAGCTAAAATGTAAAAAAAAAGGTTTTAATAATTTTAACCCACGATCTAAACCCATAAAAACAATGTGTATATATTTTGTAGAAATAATTTTCAAATAATTATATACATATATAAAATCGATTTTTTAATGTATTAATTTATAATTTTGTAAAAAAAATTACGGTTAAAATAAATTTAACTGATAATTTTCCATTTATATTACGGTACACTAAGGTTACAAGATATTTAAGTACACTTTTTGTTACATGATATAAGTTTATTATGGCGGGATTGGTTTGTATTACAATACTTAGAAATGATATTGTCTGATGAAAGATCGTATAAAATATAAATCTATTATAAATATTAAGTAATATGCCATATATTATGAAAATAAAAATTTTTTAATAAGAATTTCATGAAAGTAACTTAGGTACCAAATTCAATTAATGGATTCACAAAATCAATTTAAAATTGCATACATTTTCCTAAACAGAAACTGCATCAATTAAAGTGATTACTATATAGTCTAAGATTAACACCACAAATTCTGATTTTACAATACTAACTTATAACATATTATTATCAGGTTAATATCCAGTTATTAGTTTTTAGAAATTGTTTTGTTAAAATAATAAAGAAATTCTAATGAAACAAGTTTTTTTTTTATATATGTGAATACCTATAGCTAGCGTTCCTACGTTGAGTAAACTTGTTATAACTACACGCACTTATGATAATAACCGTTTATGCGGAATACTGAACCCAACAGTCTCACAGTTTTACGTAAATAAAATTTCAAGAATAGGTTTTTGTTGTTAGACACACAAACATGAATCAGTCACACGCGATAGTAGAAATAATTATATTTTCAAATTGAAAAAATATTTCAATTTACGTATTCAATTGCAATATTGTCTATTATTTAATTATATAATATATAAGTACAACACATACAAATTATATATTTCAGTTCGTAATGGATAGATTTATTTTTTACTTAAAAGTACTCAGTGAGTTATTTTAATAGACTATTTAATAATTAAAATATAGTTTATTTCAATTATATATTTCATAATTTAATTGAATAAGGAAATAATCCATCGGTTTATATTTAATGAGGAAATATTATATTTAAACCATTTATACGATGTAAATTTATTTAATTTTTTGGTTTACTAGATCCTTAGGTTTTTGTAATTTATTCTTAGTAAATACTTAAACAGATGTATTTATTTAATTTTAATATGAAAATAAATAAAGACCCATGAATAGAAAAACTAATGAGTTTGGATACGTTTTAAATGTAATTATTATCTACTAAAAAGTTCAGGTTATTGTAAAAATTAGTTTATTTTTAAATACACAAAACTGACTTTGACTAAACTCTTGAAGTTATAATCTTTATTTTTAAATTTAAATTAGTTATAATAATTGGTTTAACATTCATTGGAAATTAATAGAACAACATTATACTTTTTACTAGTTTAGATCAGTTGTGAATAATTAAATATTTAAATTCAATGAATACCGAAAGAAATGAGTTAGTTAATTGTTCATCCTAAAATTGACGTCGATTAAAATGTATTATGATGGGAAATTTAATGACGTATTATATATAAAATACAAATATTTAATTTATTAAAATATTAATGTTTATTATTCAATAATTGTAATTAGAAAGGCCGTTTACCACGACACGAGGTCCAAAATCGATCGGTATGTAATACAAATTGATATATACACGAATGCACGGTTCTAGGTTCTATTTTCATATGGTAAAAGCTGTCCTCCTAAACACTATTCACCGATGCAGTAATATAAAGCGTATAGGTAGTTATCGCAAATTGTAGTTTATTGTTCGTATATTATAACGAAAATACGGTATTCGAATAGTGAATGAAAAGACAAACGAAAATCACTAACGAAATTAGCCTCAAAGGCATCAGTCTTTGTGTAGCTATATATATATTATATATGTATGACTTATGCTCGTAACGCAATTACACTGCATTATAATACTGCATGCAACACTCGTAATAATATAAATATTATGTATATCACATTATATTACACTGAATAAAAGTTAGATCGTGCTCAAACATGGCGTTGGTTTGTTTCATATACCAACTATCGGTAATAATCGTATAATTTATGCAAGATGATTCACTAAACATATTCACTCGGTTTTTTTTTTTTTTGCAATAGTGTAATTTATTATTCAAAATCAATTTTTTTGAATTTTTAAATACGTTTAAAAATAATTTTTAAAATGCTTTATAATTACTGTTATACTTAAAGAATGTCTTGTAGAGATACAAACTATTGATTTTTCTTAAAATGAGAACACCCGTTCTACTGTAAACTATTTAGCGGATTAAAATATTGTTCTTATCGTATTATCGTATTAAACAGTAAAATTGAACGAGTTAAAAATTGATATACTAAGGATAACAAGTTCACAATATTTTGTGGAAAATTATTCCAATTGTTCCAAATTATTTGGAAGATATGGGGATTGTGATAAATTGAACATTTGAATGGTTGATGTTATGAATTACTACACAACAATCATTATTAAAGAAAAAAGTGAGATTGAATGTTTCATTGAATTACTCTATGAATAAATACCTATGTTATATTATAGCTTTTGCAAGTGAGACACAATATCCGTATTAGCAATCGCCATTTGTCGTGTTCCGCATAAAATTATTTGGCCTAGTATAATTGCTTGTCTTTAAGAAAACCAAAACTGCTAAAAATATATAATAATACACTAATATAGGTACCTTATAAAAATACTGAATATTGTTAGTGGTCACATGTTTTCACGCGTGTAATATGCGTTAGGTGCATAAAAGTGCAATTTTAAAAACAAATCAATAATGTTGCATGTGAGCACATATTCAGAGGTGGCGGAAAAGTTTTGATAAAAAACACAATATTATAAAATCTGAATGGAGGGGGATAAATTGATGTATCCAAAGTCCTAAAAATCATATTGGTAACTGCAACGATGACGTGATGTCCGCTATGTGGTATAAGAGAAAAACAATAATAATAATGTTTGTAAACAGCAAAATTCTAACTATAGATTCGCAAATCACACACTAACGGGGAAACGTCACAAGAACATAATATTACCATTGGCATTGGCCCGGAAATATGTTATAAGTGAATTGGTAAGGTATTAGCATAATGATAGGACAACAATGATATATATCCATCTATAAATATACATCTGAACAATGAGTTGATATAACAATGTATTTTATTACGTTAAAATTGATCGACAAATAATTTTTACAATATAATCTATACCTAGGTATGAGCAATAACTTTACAAACTACTTTTCTCCCTTGATATCACGGAAATTGTATAATATATGTTGCTATTAAATTATAGTATTATCACAACTAACTGTTATTATGTTGCTTTACAGTCTGCAGTGTCGTGGTCGTTAGTGTATTATTATAGAATTATATCTAGATAGTGATACGTATTTAATTATTTCTTGTGTACATTATTTATCTGATACAATATTATATTGTATACCATACATTCGACTGATTATGTAGAAAAATAACTATAACTACTGGTGTAATGAATAGTAGTGTGAAGAATAAAAATACAAGCTTCACAAATAGCAGGACCCTGCTAACTAGAGAAATAAATTCTTATTAGAACAGTCATTAAACAGTTACATAATTATTGTTTTCTACTGATATAAATTGTTTAATATTTAAAAATACCCTCGGAAGCATCAAGAGTGATTCAAAGATGTTTATTTATATTTTATATAATATATTTAATATATTAAGTTATCTCGTACACTGCCTAAACACTAAGACACCCGTACGTAACTATTATTGAAAATTTATAACTTGATTTTCAAATATTTATATTTCATACATTTGGTTAATATTACAAATTATGGAAATCGTTTTTTTTTTCATCGAAAAGTAAAAAGTTTAACACTTTATTATATCACGGATGTGGCTCTCTAACAGAGTTGTTATTTCCTGAAATTATATAATTATTTATTAATATGAATACAAACATGGATAAATACATTTTGTATTTAATATAAAATTCAATAACACGTGTGACAAGAAAATAATTATTATCCATAATATTACTAAATACATTGTATATAAATAATAATATTATAAGTAAAGAAAAAAATATTTAACTAAAAAATAGAGCGAAATATAGTTAACAACGATGAACAATGGAATACTATTAACAAAACAATATACGAAGGACTTTAATATAATATGTATAATATAACGATATTATCTATAGTAAAACTATAACTTATATTAACCTTTAAATTATAATATACAAGATCACGTTCATTCAATTTTTAAAATTATTATTATTAAACGTCTAATACGCAATGTTCATTAATCGTATTTTCAACATTCGAGTCAATTTCAGAAGCACTTATTGTACAATTATTATGATATTAATAGTATAGTATAGGTATTACACTATTGTGATTATGAATGTACAAAATTACAACAATATAGTGAAATAAACACGTTTGTATAATATATTATTTAGTATTGCCGATTGATCGTGCATTTTGTTAAACAAAAACTTAACAATTTTGTTGTCTCCCCATAACGGAAAAGGATATTTCGAATAGTATGAATTTTATAAAAATTTACATTTTTCAAATAATATAACAGTATAATACGCGCAAATTATTACGATAAACACAATAATAAAGCACATAAACTGCAATAACGCCAGTAACTAAAACATTATTATAATATGTTGTTTATCATTAAATTATGAAAAAAACAAAAAGTTTTGAACGATTTACAAAACTTTTTCAATTTAAAATACATGATTATAAAAACATTTATTATAAAATTTATAATTCACATGCTAACTTTAATATTAAAATACGTGAAATAATAAAATGTACGATTTGATATAAACATTTTGGCTAATATCAATAAATATAATGCAATATGGGTTTCTAACAACGTTTGATCTAAACATATTATGTTTGAAAAGACAAATTAAAAATTGTACATTCGATAAATAATATATCATAAACTTTTGCACAAAAATTGGTTAAAATTTAATTTTAATATAAAAACAAGGCATTAATTATGCTGGTATTTATTCAACAATCAAAATGTAACTTATTAATAAATAGTTAAGGTATTAATCTTGAAAAATATCATGATCATATTAAAATGCGTAAAATAAATAAAATGAGTAGGTACGTATCTTTTGAAGCTAAGCTAATGATTCATCTCATTAGAAAGTTGTTATTCGCAAAAATATGCTGTGCATATCATTAAATGCATCGTTAGTGGTTAGTGTTTATAAACGCTTACTTATTTATTGAATGTTTTATCAAAAGAGCAGTATACGATAATTTTAGTATCTATAAACATTATTCATAAATGAAAAATATGCATACACACTAATTACAAGTTAATTATAACTACGTAAATAAAAGTTAAGTATTAAGCAGAGTAAGATTGCTGATTATTTATAGCTTTTATATTACAGCAAATATTATAAAAAAAATTACCTACAGGTATCTGTTATAGTTTTTATATTTGTAGAATGAAAACCAATTGAATTAAGTAAACCATAAATATTTAAATATTCTAATAGGAATATAAATGTCGTATAATTAAATCTATATACTATACTTTTACAAATTGTATAGACAAATTTTCATACGTCTTATTCAATGGTTAATAAAGATAAAACTAAAGCTATTTTGAAAAATAAAATTTAAAATAAACGTTGCTAAACTATAATTAACAATCATTATTTTTCCATCAAGTGTGAAACTTAATAAAATAATATATATTTATTATTTATAATGCACAAAACTGGCAGTAAGTATTATTTAATCATTCATAAACAATTATTCAAAATAGAAATAAGTACAGTACAGCATAAATTATGTAATATTAAGATGTAATAATTTATAATTAATGAATACACTTTTGTTCATCTACTAAATATATTAGAGTATTCAGTCCAAGCTTTTTGAACTTTTAAAAATGTGTATTAGGTATAAGATATTGACTTTTGGACTAAAACATGATAGAAATTCATAAGTTATTCTGAAGAAACATTTAAAAAAAAAATAAGCTGAATAATACTTAGCTATTAAGTATGAACTGGCTTGGATAATTAATAAATAAATAAATCGGTATAAAGAAAGAATCAACCTACTTAAATAATTAATAAATATTTTATGATATTTAAGCATATGAATGGTTTGCGTTTAAACCTAGCAATGATGTAAACAAAGGTTTGAATATTTAAAAAAATACATTACAACTCATAGTATTTGAAATTATTCGTAATCGTAGCATAAATTATTATTTATATGCATAGATAGGTATATATAAATATAACACATTAAATGTGATGTCTATTAAATAATTTTAGTTTTTTATAATTTAATACACGTTTAGTTTGACATCAAATATAAAATTGATAGGTAACGACTAAAAAATAGAACTTTTGAATTCTATGTTTCAATATTATTTAAAAAAAAATATAATTTTGTATTTAATTGAAAAAAATAATAAGTCTGATTATGGTGATATATATTATATATATATATATATATTTATCTAAATTTTCATTTTTACAATTTAAACAGAAAACTTAAATTTATCAAGAAACTGGAAGTCTATAAGAAGAAAACATTAGTTGATTTAATGATAGTGAATGAGGATCTAAGTAGTAATGTTACTTTTAAATAAGATAGATGATTTTGTTTTTCTAAAAAAGAAAAATAGATTTTCTTTTCAGATTTTTAGTCTTAAGTATAGAACAATCAAATAGGAAATGATTTAAGTCACTGGTACGTTTTTGATGAAGTATACAATAAGAAAAGAATGTTAGTGATAATTAATTGTAAGGAAATGGAACAAGATTATGGTCTACTTTATGTTCCGTAAAGGCATTTTGGTGTCTGAGTTAATATTCGAGGTATGAGAAATAGAGACAGTGAAAAAAACTAGTACTTCTAACGTTTAATTATTTGATTTGTTTTTATATTATCAGAAAGAATAATTTGTTTTATCTTAACATAATATTTAAATATTATAATCTCAAAGATACATGTTAAATATTGAAACAAAATATACTATAAAAATATTTAGTTTATATTATTTAATACTAATTTACATCCAAAGATCTAAAGTATAGTGGAAACTAATTTTTATTAGGTATTTTCAAAGATGATTAATGTTTTTTTATTACGAATTTTTTCATCAAAATAAAATTAATAATAACTATATTTAAATTTTTAATGTATAGAAATTAAGGTGTATTAAGTATTTATTCTATACAAATTATATTGTAACTATATAATATAATATATTAGATATGAGCTAAATCAATTAACTAGATCCACGAACGTTTAAGTTATAACCATTTAATCTATAACATATTGAAATATAAATATTTACAATTTATTTTTATAATGTATGTACTTAATATTGTATTAAAAATTATATAAAAAATTTAAAAAATATTACAAAAAATTAATTATACATATATTTTAAGTATGACCAGTATAATGAGTATATGTAGTTAATTTATATTCTCATCATTACATAATATTCAGTTAAATTATTTTCTTAAATACCAAATTCTATCATATTATCTCACCTATTTATATTAGTAATACTTGGATTGGTATATTTTATAGCAAATTTATCAGTTAAAAATAAGTAACAATAAAATATATAATATATACCTATGATTAATGTGATGTATGTATATTGTATATGTATATTGCTATTACCCATAATATTGTTATAAATCATATCAAATTACTATTTTTTATTTTTTTTATTTCATTAATTTTATTATTATTATAACTAAATAATATTTAAATCCATGCTGAAAAGAATATTTTAAGAACATTACATTTTATAAAAACAATTAAAAAAAAAAAAAAAAAACTATAATCTAGATTAATAATTATCATAAATCAACTTTAAATTACAATACCTATTGTTTAATATATATATATATAATATATGTAATTTATAGTAATAATAAAAGTATTATTATTTTTTTTTTAATAGTTTAATTTGTACATAAATTATGAATTATAAAAATATTATAATTTATATTTATTATTATTATGTATTATTTTACGTCCATTGTTCTCAAATAATACAATTATATACAATTTACATCGACTGGTACTAATTTACAATTTGATTACCGCAGTTCACGTCCGATGACTACGGTCCATCCACGACGACGGCGTGAGTCTGAATCCTTCTTCTTTGCCCTTGCATAGCACTGCGGTCCGTCATCTAACAGATCTTCAGTACTAACTCTGAGATTAGCCATGATACTAGTCACATTTTAACGTTATATACGTAGTTTCAAATTTAATTTAGAATAGAAATGCAAAATTCTCTGTGACTCCGACATGAAGAAAATTTATTTAGAACCAAATGATAAACATAGGGATGTATCAACAGCGTTTCCACGCGGACCGCACGACTACCGGCGCTGTTTTCGGATATACGTCCCCGGTAAAATTTTGTGAGGGAGCCAAACAGGCGTTATATTTTTAAACGAGTGAGGCACTGTAGTATGACATCCACAATGTGGTGGGAAAGAAATATACATAGATTGCGCGGACAGCTTAATATTAATATTATTAATACACATATATATATAAATATATAATTTACTTCATTAGACGAAGTAGGCGAAAAAAACAGCGTAATAATAATATGCTAAATTAGTGGGGATAGTGTTACAAATTTAACTAGACCCCCACTATGACTATTTCACCTAAACTCAGCAAATAACGATGTGAATTTGTTTAATTTTCTGTATGAAAACAAACTTTTTCAGTTCAATAAAAAATTTACATATATTATAAACTCAAATTGTATAACCTATTGATCAAAAAAAAAAAAATCCAGTAATTCGATGTTATAATAATTAATAAGTGAATCACAAAATGTTTAATAGGTAATCGCTTTTGATTTTTTTTATTTATTTTATTCTATTTTAAGTAGGTATTCAAATATTTATATATTTATAAGGAATTAAATAATATACTAAATATTTTATACGGTTTTTTTTAAAGAGAAATGATAAACGCTTATGTGACATTTTAATGTAACTTTTTAGTTTTAAATTTTCAACATGAAATAAATTAATTGAAGCAATATGACTAAATAAAAATGTTATGGAATATGAATAATATATTAATTGTAGGTAGTATTTAAGTCAATAAACCTCTTTTTTCTATAAATATTTTAAATTACTTTGAACAAAATTCATCGATATTTATAATTGTATAACTTCTGAATTGATATATAGATCAATAAAAGGTAAAATATTTAGTGTATTTTTATGAATATATATAATCAATTATTATCAAAATTAATTCAATGATAAATGTTATGTTCTTCTTTAAGTCCAATATATTTTTAGCACTCATTATTTAATTTATAATTAGGTATTTGTTTCAAAATAATTCAATGATATCCTATATATTACAATTGTTTAATGCAATATATTATATTCAACTGTGTCTAGTCCACTTACTTATCAATTATTCATTTTTGGAATATGGCTTTCTTTTTCATTTTATGTTTAGTAAAAAAATAATAATAAACATATTATTATAAGAAGACATAATTATGTACTAAGTACTACGAAGACTGTTTTATTTTTATTTATTTAAAATTATAAATAGCAATAAAACTAATGATACGTTATCTCAACGTAAATTATAGCATATAAAAAAAAAATAATAAAAATAATAAAATTATATATTATATTATATTTTTTATATAATATACAATTTAATTATCTTATACTCCTAAAATAAAATTAGCTATTTTGTTAACATTTTAAATTTTAAGTCAAATATTAGAGTTCTGAAAAAATTATGTAAAAATATTTATACATTTATATTCATTTTTATTCACTTTTATTGAAGTTTACAAACCTTATAATATACATGCATTAAATAAATTTCCATGAAAAAAGTATTAATGAATACGTCGAAACGATATTCAATAAATTATATTTTAATATTTTCAAAGATAACTTCAAGATATTTGTATTATTATTTATCTATTCCAATTTTGTTCTTGATTTAAATAATATATTTATAAATATTTTATTTTGACAACCAATCAAGTACTAATATGATTGTATTTAAATCAATATTGATTGAACTTGCAATCACATAATACTCCTATTGCGTTTGAAATTATACTTTTAGTTGTCACAAACATTATTTTTTAGAAAGTAAGATACTTATAATATGCTATTCATATATTGTACAGTTTTAAAAATAATTGGTGTTTAAGTTAGAAAAATTATTTAGCTTCATAAAAAACGTCATGTTAAATCTGATATTCACTTTTTATAGCCAATTAGTCATACTCTATAAGATAGTTATAAACATTTTATAATATTATAATAATAATATAAAGATGTATGAATACTATATAAGCGTTTGAATGTATATAATATAATATAATATTGCTCTTCAAAATTTGCGATGTGATATTATATAAATATAGAACTTTTAATTAATTTTAAAGGTTCATATAAAAAATGATTAACAAATTAAACTTATGAATAATAAACAGATAATATCATAATATTTAGATTATTTTCTTTGAATATGTAAAAATATTTAATTTATTAAGCTATGCTAATAACATATTATATCATATTCCAGAAACTATAAGCATATTTATATATACTGTATACATTTTGTAACAATACATTTTTTTTTTTCTAATCTTATTATTTTATTAAAAAATAGGTACAGTAAATATATTGTAATAATAATTAAATGAAAAGGAAAAATGAGCCAAAATATCTATGTGTAACACGATAAAAAATAAAGAATTATTATATAAATTATTTTCTAATATTTTTTATTTGTGTTTAGAAAATTCTGTTAAAAATTGTTGAAAATTAATAAAGTTTCCTAATAATTTCATAAATTGTTTTTACTTTAAAAATAATTTAATAAAAATGTTTTTTTAAATGTTTCTACCTATTTAATTGTTTTTTAAATAACCTAACGAATAACTAACTATAAGTTATTTAAATCAAATTTATATAACAAACTAACTTAATTGAGCAATATATTTTCCGAAGTAAAAATTTAAAAGAAAATAGTTTATTTATAAGCACATTGTGAGTACGTTTGGTTTAGCTACCATGAATTAATTAATTTTATTATTGTATCAATTCAAGATATTGCAATAGCAAATAAATAATTAATTATATTTTTATATTTTTGTATTATATTAATTACCTAATCTATAGTAAAAATTATTCAGTTATATACAATTTATAATTAATATAAATGATTTTTGTTGTGAATGGAGCCAAAAATACATAGATTTCATAATTCTATTTTTTATGTATGTTTTAGATTTGTATTCATATTTTATTTGACAACAAACATACATTAGCTTAAAATGAGAGTATGTATTTTAAATTGTAAATTGATTCAATATAAATCTGAAATATAAATGGTATTATGAATTAATCACTAGGTATCTTAACGTATTTCCAAATTAAATATTAAATCTTTAAAATTTCTAATAATTAATGTTCAAAAAAATGAATAAATTCCTAAATTAAATATAAAGCTTTCAAAATCAATTAAAAACTCTTACGAACTTAAAAAATGTAAATTTCAGCTTATAACGATACAATTTATAATATTTATAATATGATATCATCGATTAGTAAGTTAAATCGATTCTCAGGAGTAATTATATCTTATATTCAATATACAAATTAGTCTTTATATTATGAGTATTCAAAATTTTAAAATCTTTAATTTAAATATCTCATAATATTGGTTTTTTTAGGATACCTTAATTTAATTCAATAAGATACTTTAAAAGTGATATACAGCATGTTTCCAGACTAAACACAGCTGGTTTAAAAAGGTCATTTTTTTATTTTTCCAATCGTTTTTAAGAAAATGAAGGAGATAGTTGAAAAAATAACACTCGTGTACACAATGTGACCCAAAACGAATATAATGCTGACTCAGTAAACCCAAAAAAAAAACACTATAAAGCTTACTTATAACAACAATCTTAATAAAAGTTTTTCTTAAACGATTTAAGTCCCAAAATATAATTTAAAATAAGGGTGTTTTTCATAATTGTACTATTTTTATTTCTAAAAATAAACAAATTACATTATAATATAAACTTATGATTTGAAAATATATGGATTCATTTTAAAATTATATCAACACAACAAAATATAACAATAGATTATTCCTAAGATACTTTATTTAGAATGGATATATATTTTATGATCTAATAACCAGCGGTTCCCAATCCCTGGGCCACGACCCACTTGTTGGCCACGAGCAGCACGGTACTGGGCCGTGAAAAATATAATATTATTATATATTTTTCTTTCAGACTTATAATATTTCTGGTTATAACAATATTTTATCAATATTAACTAGAGTGTACAATAAGTGTACGGTATCGAACGTTTGAGGTTTGAATGTAGTGTTATCTCATATAATATAATATATTTATAAGTATATAGGTATGCTATTATAGTGGGCCTCAGAGATTTTTTTACAAAATTGGTGGTCCGCACAACTAAAAAGGTTGGGAACCACTGATCTAAACATGCACTGCAAGTATGGTTAAAAGTTTGGATCATATTAAAATTATGCACATTGATGTTTAGGATTTAAAAAAAATATTTACATGATAAATTAAATCAGATTTTATAATAGATATTTATAGAGTTAAATGAAATTGACTCATGAAATATTTTGTTAAGATTTCCAAGAATGGTAAATAATGTTCAAAATATGAAATCCTAACTAATTACATATTAGTTACATAAGAAATAACAACAATTTAAAAACGAATTAATATTATAATAGACAATAACAAAACTACTTGAATAATTGAATCATAATAATTTACTTCTATTTGAGCACAAACAAAGCAAAATTATTTATAGTAATTAATTGTGTATTTTAATTAGGTCACCGTAATATTACATATTACTAAAATTGTTTAAGACAAGTAGGTGTAGTTTGGCATTCATAAGGTATTGACGTCAGTATTAAACAATAGCGTCAATAATAATATGTTGATTGTCTTAAAGTAAAAATCATTGAAGATGTATACTCCTCAAATCTATGTCATATTGAATAATTGTTAGAGACGAAACAAAATAATTTGTATTCAATAAACTAGATATTGTCATATCTCACATATAGTTTTTGCTGTTTATTTTTTATGCAAAATTTCTATGAATTTGTTTTATAATTAACCAATGTTAATATTATTTAATGAATAGAAACATGTACTAATGTACCTACATCAAACTTCAAAATTCAACAATAGTTTTAACTAACCTCCAATATACAAACCCGTATTTTTCTCTAATTCAAAATTTTATGAAACATAGTTAAAAAGTTAAAATTACAAGAGAGAAGCATTTTAAATATTTTAATATTAACTTCAGTCCATGGAAGAACAAGCGTTATCCTCACACGCAAAACACGTACAGAGATTTTTTTTACTACCGAAATATAAGGGTTCTCTATCTGCTTTTTTGTCCTTTTATAATATGCGTGCAAGTTGGGTAAAAAATTATACACCTACATGAATATATATTCTTTTTTTTTAATCCCGGGGATGATGCGTTTACATGAGCACGGGGATCCATTACAATTGCAATTTTTTTACAAAAAATCGAGTGCCATTGATTTTCCTTTTAAACAAAAAGAAACGTGGCATGAACAAAATATAATAATATAATAGAAGGATATTGAATGAAAAAAAAAATGTATAATTTAGTTTTTGTTATTAGATTCATCATACATGTAATACGTTGAACATCTATCTCGCCGTCTTTTTAAAAAATAAAATAGTAGTTAACATAAAACATCTACGTCCTACTTAGGTATAACATTATTATTTGTTACAAATCAATACTGGTTATATCTAAAAGTATGAATGTTTATTCTCAAAAAACATAAATACCTACCTATACATTATATATAATATATATTGTGGTTTTTAATATTGGATTGATCATGTATTTTTAAAAATGCAACAATAATAAAATCAAAAAGTAGTATAAAATCTGTTTTTTTAATAATTAAGTTATATTTAAAAAAAAAAAAACATTTATAAAAATATCAATAATATTTGATAAAACTAATAGTGTTTACTTTTAGATAGTTTATATTATGTTATTATTATATTATACTCTGCAATTTTGGTTATTTCGTAAGGAGAGTTATATAGGCAAATTATCATACTTAGTGCGATAAAACTTTTAAATATATTATATAAGTATAGTATGTACAATGCCAAAGAATGTACGAAAAGACCGCTACATTATAAATTCTAAGCAACGGCAATGATTATAATTGATAAAGTGTGTACAATGTAAATTAAAATTAGAGAGAACCGAATGATGCTAACTCACAATATAAAATTATTCAGGAAAGCAATTTTTAACTAACTCTAATTTCTTCTTTCGTGTTGAATGATTATTAACAATAGTCAAATATAAAATGAAAAGTTGTTATGTACTAAGTATAAAATTTGTTTTATGTTTTAAGTAAAATTAAAAAACTAAATGTAAAAGATTAATATTTTCTTTACTGCTCGGAACTATATTGAATCATATATTTGCCCTTGGTAATTGCTGTTTGAATGTAACAAATATAGCACAACAAAAATTCTTATTTGTAAAAAGTAAAATATATGGCGTAACACAAAATCGGTTAACAAAATGTTTATTCACCGTAGTGTTAAAAAAAAATTCAGTGAGAAAAAAAATGTTGTATCCAATCCAAAAACATACAAATTATATTATGTATATTAAAAACGATACACCTAATGTTAAAATATTAGTTTTTAAAACTAAAATATTATGCAGATAGAACTTTTTGGTAGTTAATATTATGTTTCACATTTGGTTGGAATTTTTTTCGTCTTAAATTAAATTATGCTTCCCGGAAAATAATATTAGATTAAACAAAATAATATGATGTGTCGTTTAAACAAGGATGGATGTTAAAATTAAAATAATTGCAAACAATATTTATAATATTTTACTATCTTATTATTACAGTATGGCCGATATAAATAATATTAAATCGTAGTTATTGGTTGTCACTAATTTTATCTTGTTTATAGAATTCATTGGTTTTAGTATTATTTATCTATATATTTTTATATTTCTATACACCAATCTATTTACGACATACATTAAAATAATTGAGGAAAACCAAAACATAAAGTATATTATTTCAGCTTATGTACTTAAACATACTAGTATGAATATGAGTATCTAAATAAATATTTAATAATCAGTTTGAAACTATATATACATAGGTACGGCTAACATTATAAAGGTTCATGAGTCTTGATATGAAATCAATCGGCATTGTTACAAATTGATTTGCTCTCTGTAAACTGTTTATTTAGAAAATTTTAATTCTTGATATTTCTTTAAACAGTACATCTACATGTTTATAATAATTAAAGATTTGAGCATAACATGTTAACTGGCATTGAAAAGGTGACGTCACCTTTGACCTGTGTCATTCAAAAATATTTTTTTGATAATATGATTTCCTTTGACAAGTAGGCAATGACTTTGCGGTACAGAACAAGTTAGTGCTGGTAATAAAGGGCAAAAGGTAAATCAAAAAACTGATAAAAGCAGAAAATCATATAGGAATGGAAATAACTACAAAAAAAAAAAAAGAAATATATAGTATCCTAAAGAAAAGTATCTTTAAATATTCAAATTAGTGGGTTGGAAGTTGAAAGACATAACAGAACAAAATAAATAGTAAAATGTAGGTGAGAATTGAAGCCGCTATCAAGTGTTATTATAGGCTGAAAAAGTTACTACGATTTAGAACACTTTCAATAATTTGAAGATTTAAATTTATCGGATATTAATAAAACTAGTAGTAACTTATGAGTCGGACGTTACTGAAAAATTCACTGGTTATTTTCGAAAGAAAAGTACTTCGGGAAATATATGGTCCATGTGAAGACAAAACGCTGAAGAATTGGGGAATCCACAAAAATAGGGAAATAAAAGATCTGTGTCAAAGTCCAAAGACATAACTAAGATACGTCTCATTTTGTGTATGTCACGCATGGCGTAATGAAGGGTTGCTATTGAGAAAAATACCATTGATACCCCTAAAGTTGAGATAAGAAGACAGAGTAAAAATGAGACGTGGAAAACATTAAGCCAGGAGAGGATTGGAAGGAATTATTATTATAAAGAGAAATATACTAAACGGTATGGTCTTGAATGCTGAAAACTACGAAGAAGAAGAAGAAGGAGAAGAAGAGCATACATGTTTACGCTGTACAATACGCTCGTGACCTGTATCAGTACATTATCACCCGTCAATTCCCACAAACACATGCATGTACAAATTATGAAAATACAGTTGAATATTATAAAATAATTTCTAAACAAAATTTTTTTTTACCCAGAAAAAATTGTGATACTTTAGTTAATCTAATGTTGTAAGATCCTTGATTAGCGGATAACTCTTCTAACATTATTAAATACCACTTCTGGTATTATTAATTTTCGTTTACAATTTGGTACACGAGTAAACAGTAAATATTTAATAAATACTACAGGTTTTCCAAATAAAAACGACTCAGGGTAGTCATATTAAGAAAAATATGTACGGAAATTTTGTTTAAGAAAACTGAATGTAAACAATGTTTTAAAAATATTATGTCAAAGCATCTTGAGATTGCAATAGAATTAAAGTAAGATCAGTCATAGTGTCACAATATCATCACAAAGGAAGGTCTTAAAATGATGTATTTTTGACCGACTAAAACTATCTTGAAAAATAATCACACCATACACGATTATTATAGCTGAAGACATTTAGCACACTAAACGTAAGAAAACGTTAGTGTAACGATTTCTAATTCGTATTGGTTATAGGTAGTAATTGTATGAAGTGAATTGTTTTTCGGTTAAGAAAATAAGAAATATTAATGAAACGAAACCATACATTAGGTTTCGTGTTATTTTATCACTCCTATTCCGGAGTGCGTATCGACACGATAATAATATTACAGTTCTAACGAATTATATAGGTGTGGGCACCTATGTTATTAAATGCGCGTTCGTACGTTATATGAACAAGAGTGTACATAATATGCGCGACACGTAATAGATTCTGTGCCCACGTACAAAAGTGAAAACGATAATTATTTCGAACGTGTTTTATGTATTATATATATATATATATATTTTTTTTTTAAAACAAATACAAAAATTATGGCAACGTATATTATTTTATTGATGTAATAAAATATGTCAACGACGACGACGATAGAACCACGTTGATAATAATATTATTATAATATTATAAGGTCTCAGCGGGATTAATGACTTTGTATTAATAATAATAATA